>SDVV010001926.1:0-15535 GCA_016164225.1 Gammarus roeselii
CTGAACACTTTTCATGTAACCATTGAAAGTCGTTTTTCCAGCGCCCGCCGCACTTGTGTGCTTTTAGGCGTCCGTTTTGACTAAATATCGCTGTTATCTGAACACTTTTCATGTTACCATTGTTAGTAGTCTTTCTAGCACCCGTCGCACTTGCGTTGTTTTAAGAGTTAGTTTTTGTTTACAGGTCGCTATTGTCTTATAATTTTTATGTTAACAGTAAGAAGTCTTCCCAGCACCCGCGGCACTTGTGCTTTTAGGTGTCAGTTTTGGCATAAACTCGCTGTTATCTTAACACTTTTCATATTACCATTGTTTGTAGTCTTTCTAACACCCGTCGCGTTTGTTTATGATTTAGGTGTCAGTTATGGTCAAAAATCGCTGTTATCTCATCACTTTTTATGTTACCATTGTTAGTAGACTCTCCAGCACCCGCCGCACTTATGCATTCAAGTGTCAGTTATGGCCAAAAGACCCTGTTATGTGAAGACTTTTCATGTTATCCTTGTTAGTAGTGGTTATAGCACTCGCCTCGCTTGAATGGCTTTAGGAGTCCATTATGACCAAAGGTGGTTATTTTCTACACACTTTTCATAATACCATTGTAATTAATTTCCTAGCACCTGCCGCACATGTACTTTTAAGTCTCAGTATGGGCCAAAAATCCCTGTTTTCCTTACACTTTTCATGTTACCAATGTGAGTAGTATTTTTAGCACCCGTCCCAACATGTGTTGATTCGAGTGTAAATTTTAGCCAAATGTCGCTGATATCTGAACACTTTTCATGTTACCATTGTTAGTAGTCTTGCTAGCATCCGTTGCACCTGTGTTGATTCAAGTGCCTGTTTAGGCTGAAAATCGCTGTTATCTTAACACTTTTCCTGTTACCATTGTTAGTAGTTTTTCTAGCACCCTTCAAAATTGTGCTGCTTCAACTGGCAGTTTGGTCAAAAATCGCTGTTATCTGAGCACTTTTCATGTTACTATTGTTAGTCGCGTTTATAGCACCCGCCGCACTTGCATGGTTTTAATTGTCAGTTATGGTCATAAGTCACTGTTATCTTAGCACTTTGTATGTTACCATTGTTAGTAGTCTTTCTAGCACCTGTCGCAATTGTGTTGCTTTAAGTGTTTGTTTAGGCCAAAACTCGCTGTTATCTGTAAACTTTACATGTTACAATTGTTAGTAGTCTTTCTAGCCCTCGTCGCACTTGTGTTGCTATGAGTGTCTGTTTTGGCCGAAGGTCGCTGTTATCTTTACACTTTTCATGCTACCATTGTTAGTAGTCTTTCTAGCACCCGTCGCACTAGTGTTGATTTAAACCAGGTGTCAGTTTTGGTCAAAAGTCGCTGTCATCTTAACACTTTTTATGTTACCATTGTTAGTAGTCTTTCTAGCACCCGTCGCACTCGTATTGCTTTGAGTGTCTGTAATGGTATCGCTCTTATCTGCCCACTTTTCATGTTACCATCGTTAGAAGTCTTTCTAGCACCCCCGCACTTGTGTTGATTTAGGTGTCAGTTTCGGCCAAATATCACTGTTATCTTAAACCTTTTCATGTTACCATTGTTAGTAGTCCTCCTATCACCCGTCGTCATTGTGTTGATTCAAGTGTTAGTTTTGGTCAAACGTCGCTGTTATCTTATCATTTTTTATATTCCCAGTAAGTAGTCTTCCCAGTACCGGCCGCACTTGTGCTTTCTGGTGTCAGTTATGGCCTAAAATCGCTGTTATCTCAACACTTTTCATATTGACATTGTTTGTAGTCTTACGCACTTGTGTTGATTTAAGTGTCCGTTATGACCAAAAGTTCCTGTTATATGAACACTTCTCATGTTACCCTTGTTAGTAGTGGTTAGTAGGAGTCCGTTATGGCCAAAGATGGCTGTTTTCTTCACACTTTGCATTATATCATTGTAATTAGTCTTTCTAGCACCCGCCGCACTTGTGCTTTTAAGTCTCTGTTTTGGCCATAGGTTGCTGTTATCTTTACACTTTTTCTGTTACCGTTGTTGGTTGTCTTTTTATCACCCGGTGCCCTTGTATTGATTTAAGTGTCACTTTTGGACAGAAGTCGCCGTTATCTGAACACTTTTCATCCTACCATTGTTAGTAGTGTTTAGAGCACTCACCGTGGTGTGGTTTTAATTGTCAGTTATGCACAGTTTCATGTTCACATTGTAATCAGTCTTTCCAACACCCACTGCACTTGTGTGCTTTTAAGTGTCATGTATGGTCAAAAGTCGCTGTTTTCTTTACACTTTTTATGTTACCATTGTCAGTAGTACTTCTAGCACCAGTCCCGATTTGTGTTGTTTCAAGTGTCAGTTTTGATCAAAAGTCACTGCTATCTCATCAATTTTTCTGTTACCATTGTAAGTAGTCTTCCCAGCACCCGCCGCACTTATGCATTCAAGTGTCAGTTTTAGCCAGAAGTCGCCGCTATCTTAACGCTTTTCATGTTACCATTGTTAGTTGTCATGCTAGCGTCCGTCGCACTTGTGTTGATTAAGGTGTCAGTTTTGGTCAAAAGTCGCTGATATCTTAACACTTTTCATGTTACCATTGTTAGTAGTCTTTCTAGCACTCGTCGCACTACTGTTGCTTTGAAATCTGTTATGGTCAAAAGTCGCTGTTATCTGCACACTTTTCATGTTACCATTGTTAGAAGTCTTTCTAGCACCCCACGCACTTGTGTTGATTTGAGTGTAAGTAATAGCCAGCAGTCCCTGTTATCAGAACATTTTTCATGTTACCCTTATTAATAGTGGTTATATCACCCGCCTCTCTTGAATAACCTTAGGAGTCCGTTATGGCCAGAAGTGACTGTTTTCTGCACACTTTTCATAATACCATAATAATTAGTCTTTCTAGCATCCACCGCACTTGTGCTTTTAAGTCTCAGTTATGGTCAAAAGTCGCTGTTATCTTTGCACTTTCCATGTTACCACTGTTAGTAGTCTTTTGAGCACCCATCGCGCGTGTGATGCTCTGAGTGATCAGTTATGGCCAAAAGTCGCTGTTATGTGAACACTGTTCATGTTTCTTTTGGTAGTGGTGTTTATAGCACCCTTCGCTCTTGTATGGCTTTAAGTGTCCAGCATGGCCAAAGGGGGCTGTTATCTGCAAACTTTTTTTGTTACCATTGTAAGTAGTCTTCCCAGCACCCGCAGCACTTGTAAGCTTTTAAGCGTCAGTTTTGGCCATAAGTCGCTCTTACCTTTGAACTTTTCATGTTACAATTGTTAGTAGTCTTTCTAGCACCCGTCGCACTTGTGTTTATTTATCCGTTGTGGTCAAATTTCGCTGTTATCATATCACTTTTTATGTCCCCATTGTAAGTAGTCTTTCCAGCACCCGCCGCAATTGTGCTTTTAGGTGTCAGTTCTGGCCTTAAGTCGTTGTTATCATAACTATTTTCATGTTACCATTGTTTGCCGTCTTCCTACCACCCGTTGCACTTGTGTTGATTTAAGTGTTAGTTTTGGTCAAAAGTCGCTGTTATCTGGACACTTTTCATGTTACCATTGTTAGTAGTGTGTATAGCACCCACTGCACTTGTGTGGTTTTAAGTGTCAGTTATGACCAAAAATAACTATTATCTGCCGACTTTTAATGTTTTCTTTGTAAGTAGTCTTTCCAGCACCCGCAGCGCTTTTTTGCCTTCAAGTGTCAGTTATGACCAAAAGTCGCTGATATCTGACCACTTATCATTTTACCAATGTATGTAGTGTTTATCGCACCTGCCACACTTGTGTGCTTTAAAGTGTCAGTTTTGGCCAAATGTTGCTGTTATCTGAACGTATATCATGTTATCATTGTTAGTAGTGTTTATAGCACCTGCCGCATTTGTATGTTGTCACTCACCGCACTCCTGTGATCTTAGGTGTCAGTTATGAATAGAGAGAGCTGTTAGCTGCACACTTCTCATGCTCCCATTGTAAGTAGTCTTTCCAGCATCCGCCGTACTAGTGTGATTTCAAGCGTCAGTTATAGCCAAAAGTCGCTGTTATCTTAACAATATTCATGTTACCATTGTTAGTAGTCATTATAGCAGACATCGCACTCGTGTTGCCTTAAGTGTCAGCTTGAGTCAAAAGTCGTTGTTATCTGAGCACTTATCATGTTAACATTGTTAGTAGTGTTTATAGCACCCGCCGCACTTGTAATGTTAAAGTATTCGTTATGGTCAAAAGTAGCTGTTATCTGCACACTTTTCCTGTTACCATTTAAAGTAATCATTCTAGCATCCGCCGCCCATGTGCTTTTAAGCTTCAGTTTTGGCCAAAAGTCGCTGTTACCTTGACACTTTACATGTTACTGTTGTTGGTTATCTTTTTGTCACCCGGTGCACTTGGATCAATTTTAGTGTCATTTATGGACAAAACTCGACGTTTTCTGAACACTTTTCATCATACCATTGTTAGTAGTGTTCATAGCATCTCACCCTCACTCCTGTGGTTTTAATTTTCAGTTATAGCCAAAAAAAATCAGTTATATGCAAAGTTTTCATGTTCCCATTGTTAGTAGCAATTCCAGCACCCGCCGCACTTGAGCGCTTCTAAACGTCAGTTTAAAAACGTACGATTATTACTAGTCTGTCTAGCACCCGTCGCACTTGTGTTGATTTATGTATCAGTTTTGGCCAAAAGTCACTGTTATTTTATCGCTTTTTATGTTACCAATGTAAGTAGTCTTTCCAGCACCCGCCGCATTTGTGCTCTTAAGTGTTAGTTTTGGCCAGAAGAAGCTGCTAACTTAATGCTTATCATTTTACCTTTGTTAGTTGACTTTCTAGCACCCGTCGCACTTGTGTTGATTAAAGTGTCAGTTCTGGCCAGAAGTCGTTATCTTTCCAGCACCCGCCGCACTTGAGTTTGTTAAGGTGTCAGTTTTGGCAAAAGTCGTTGTTATCTCATTACTTTTCATGTTACCATTGTTAGTAGTGTTTATAGCACCCGCCGCACTTCTGTGGTATTGAGTGTCAGTTATAGCCAAAAATAGCTTTTATCTGCACACTTTTCATGTTACCATTGTATGTGGTGGTTATAGCACCCGCCGCTCTTGTATTGTTCAGGTATCCGTTATGACCAAAAGTAGCTTTTATCTGGGCACTTTTCATGTTACCATTGAAAGTAGTCTTCCCAGCACCTTCTTAACTTGTGTGCTTTCAAGCGACAGTTTGGCTAAAAATCGCTGTTAGCTTAACCCTTTTCATGTTACCATTGTTAGTAGTCTTTCTAGCACCTGTCGCTCCTGTGGTGACTTAAGTGTCGGTTTTGGCCAAAAGTCGCTGTTATCATATCACTTTTTATGTTACCGTTGTTGTTAGTCTTTCAATCACCCGGTGCACTTGCATTGATTTAAGTGTTTAATTTGGACAAAAGTCTCCGTTATCTGATCAATTTCCAACTTAACATTGTTAGTAGTGTTTAGATCACTCACCGCACTCCTGTGGTTTAAATTGTCAGTTATAGCCTAAAGTAGTTGTTATCTGCACAGTTGTTATGTTCCCATTGTAAGTAGTCTTTCCAGCACCCACCGTACATGTGTGCTTTTAAGTGTCAGTTCTGGTCAAAAGTCGCTGTTACCTTAACAAATTTCCTTTACCATTCTTAGTAGTCATGCTACCAGCCTCGCACTTGTGTAGCTTTTAGTGTCGGTTTTAGCTGAATGTCGCGGCAATCTGAACACTTTTCATGGTAGCATTGTTAGTAGTGTTTATTGCACCCGCCGCGCTTGTATGCTTCTAAATGTCAGGTATAGCCAAAGTTCTCTGTTATCTTAACGTTTTTCATGTTATCCATGATAGTAGTCTTTCTAGCACCCATCGCACATGTGATGATTTAAGTGTCAGTTTTTGCTGAGAGTCGCTTGTATTCTATCGCTTTTTAGGTTACCATTGAAATTAGTTTTCCCAGCACCCGCCGCACATGTGCTTTCAAGTGTCAGTTTCGGTCACAAGTCGCTCCTATCTTAACGCACTCCATGATTTCATTTATAGTTGTTTTTCTAGCACCCGTCGCACTGCAGTTGATTAAGGTGTCAGTTTTGGTCAAAAATCGTTGTTATCGGAACACTTTTTCATGTTACTATTGTTAGTAGTGTTCATACCGGCCGCCGCACTTATATGTTTTTAGGTGTCCTTCAAGGCCAAAAGTGTCTGTTATCTGCAACGTTTTCACGTTACCATTGCAAGTAATTTTTCCGGCACCCTTACGCACTTGTGTGCTTTTAAGCGTTCGTTTTGGCTAAAAGTTGCTGTTACCCTAACACTTTTCATATTACCGTTGTTAGTAATCTTTTTGTCACCCGGTGCACTTGTATTGATTTTAGTGGCAGTTATGGACAAAAGTCGCCGTTTTCTGAACACTTTTCAGCTTACCATTGTTAGTAGTGTTTATAGCATCTCACCGCACTTCTGTGGTATAATTGTCAGTTATGGCCAGAAGTCGGTTTCACCTTAACACTTTTCATGTTACCATTATTAGTGGTAGTCTTTCTAGCACCCGTCGTTTGTGTTGATTGAAGAGTCAGTTTTGGCCAAAAGTCGCTGTTACCTTATCACTTTTTATGTTACCATTGTAAGTAGTCTTTCCGGCACCCGTCGCACTTGTGCTTTAAAGTGTCAGTTTTGATCTAAAGTCGCTACTATCTTAACACTTTTCATGTTTCCATTAATAGCAGTTTTTCCAGCGCCAGTCGCACCTGTGTTGATTAAGGTGTCAGTTTTAGTCAAAAGTCGCTGTTATCTGAACATTTTCATTGCTACCATTGTTAGTAGTGTTTGAAGCACCCGCCGCACTTGTGTGGTTTTAAGTGCCAGTTATAGCCAAAAATAGCTGTTATCTGCATGCTTTTCATGTTACCATAGTGAGTTATCTTCCCTGCACCCACCGCACTTGTGTGCTTTTCAGTGTCAGTTTTGGCCAAAAATCGCAATCATTTTATCACTTTTTGTGTTACCATTGTGAGTAGTCTTTCCAGCACCCGACTTGTGCTCTTCAGTGTCAGTTTTTCTCCAAATGCAGCTGCTATCTTAACGCTCTACATGTTACCATCTTAGTTTTTTTTTAGCACCCGTCGCACTTGTGTTGATTAAGTTGTCAGTTTTGATCAAAAGTCGCTGTTATCTTAACACTTTTCATGTTACCATTGTTAGTAGTCTTCCTAGCACCCGTCGCCCTAGTATTGCTTTGAGTGTCTATTTTGGTCAAAAGTCGCTGTTGTCTGCACACTTTTCATGTTACCATTGTTGGAAGTCTTTCTAGCACCCATTGCACTTGGGTTGACTTAAGTATCAATTTGGGCCAAAAACGTTGTTATCCTAATACTTTTCATGTTACCATTGTAAGTATTTTTTCCATCACCCGCCGCACTTGTCTTGATCAACATGTCAGTTATAGTCAAAAGTCGCTGTTATCTGATTACTTTTCATGTAACCATTGTTAGTAGTGTTTATAGCACCCGCCGCAATTGTGTTGTTTAGGTATCCGTTATGGTCAAAAGAATCTGTTATCTGCACACTTTTCATGTTACCATTGTAAGTAGTCTTTGAAGCAACCGCCTAATTTGTGTGCTTTCAAGCGTCAGTTTTAACTAAAAGTCGCTGTTACCTTAACACTTTTCATGTTACCATTGTTTGTAGTCTTGCTACCACCCAACGCACTTGTGTAGCTTTAAGTGTCGGTTTTAGCTTAATGTCGCTGTTATCTGAACACTTTTCGTGTTATCATTGTTAGAAGTGTTTACAGCACCCGCCGCACTTGTATGGTTTTAAATGTCAGTTATAGCCAGGAGTCACTGTTATCTTAACGCTTTTCTTGTTACCCTTGTTATTAGTCTTCTTAGCACCCATCGCACTTCTGTTGCTTCAGGGGTCAGTTTTGGCGAAAAATCGCTTTTTCTTAACACTTATCATGGTACCATTGTTATTAGTGTTTATAGCACCCGCCGCACTTGTATGGTTTAGAGTGTTCGTTATCGCCAAGAGTAGCTGTTATCTGTACACTTTTCATGTTACCATGTTACCCCTTTTCATGTTACCAGGTTTATAGCACACGCCGCACTTGTATGGTTTCAAGTATCCGTTATGGCCAAAAGAAGATGTTAGCTGCACATTTTTCAAGTTACAATTGGAAGTAGTATTTCCAGCATCCGCAGCATTGTGTGCTTTTAAGCGTCAGTTTGGTCATCGGTCGCTGTTACCTTAACATTTTTCATGTTACCATTGTGAGTAGTCTTTCTAGCAGCCGTCGCACATGTGTTGATTCAAGTGTCAGTTTTGGGGAAAAGTCGCTCTTATTTTAACACTTTTTATATTACCACATTTTAAGTAGTCTCTCCAGCAACCGCCGCACTGGTGCTTTTTAAGTGTCACTTTTGGCTAAAAGTCGCTGTTAACTTAACACAATTTATGTTACCATTGTTAGTAGTCTATCTAGCACCCATCGCGCTAGTGTTGCTTTGCGTGTCTCTACTGATCAAATGTCGCTGTTATCTGCACACTTTTCATGTTACCATTGTTAGAAGTCTTTCTATCACCCGTCGCACTTGTGTTGATTTGAATGTCCGTTTTGGCCAAAAGTTGCTGTTATTTTATCACTTTTTATGTTACCATTGTAAGTATTCTATCCTGCACCCGCCGCACTTGTGCTTTTGAGTGTCAGTTCTATCCAAAAGTCAGTGTTATCTTAACACTTTTCATGTTACCATTATTGGTAGTATTGCTAGCCCCGTCGCACTTGTTTTGATTAAGGTGTCAGTTTTGGTCTGAAGTCGCTGTTATCTGATTAATTATTATGTTACCATTGTTAGTAGTCTTTCTAGCACCCGTCGCACTTGTGTTGATTTATTTGTCGAATTTGACCAAACGTCGCATTTATCTTGTCACACTTTATGTTACCATTCTAAAATGCAGCACCCGCCGCATTTGTACTTTTAGGTGTCAGTTTAAGCTAAAAGTAGCTGTTAGCTCAACACTTTTCATGTTACCATTGTTAGTAGTCTTTCTAGCATCCGTCGCACTGGTGTTGATTTAAGTGTCAGTTTTAGTCAAAAGTCGCTGTTATCTTATCACTTTTTATGTGACCGTTGTTGGTAGTCTTTTTATCACCCGGTGCACTTGTATTGATTTAAGTGTCAATTTTGGACAAAAGTCGCCGTTATCTGAACACTTTTATTCTTACCATTGTTATTAGTGTTTAGAGCACTCACCGCACTCCTGTGGTTTTAATTGCCAGTTATGGCCATAACTAGCTGTTATCTGCCCCGTTTTCATGTTCTCATTGTAAGTAGTCTTTCCAGCACCCGCGTCACTTAGGCATTTAAGTGTCAGTTTGGACAAAAGTCGCCGTTATCTGAACACTTTTCATCTTACCATTGTTAATAGTGTTTAGAGCACTCACCGCACTACTGTGGTTTTAATTTTCATTTATGAACACTGACACCTAAAGGCACAAGTGCGGTGTGCGCTGGGAAGACTTCTTACTGGTAACATGAAAATATTATATTATATCAGCGATGTTTGACCAAAACTAACACTTAAATCAAAACAAGTGTGAAGGGTGCTAGAAAGACTATAAACGATACTAACACGAAAAGTGTTATGATAACACCGACTTTTGGCCAAAACTGACACTTTAATCAACACAAGTTCGACGGCTGCTAGAAAGACACCTTACAATGATAACATGAAAAGTGACAAGATAACACAGACTTTTGACCAGAACTGACACTTAAAAGCACAAGTGCGGCAGGTGCTGGAAAGAATACTTGCAATGGTAACATGATAAATGTTAAAATAATAGCGACTTTTGGCCAAAACTGACACTTAAATCAACGCAAGTGCGACGGGTGCTAATAAGACTACTAACAATGGTAACATAAAAAGTGTGCAGTTGACAGTGACCTTCGACCAAAACAGACACTCAAAGCAACACAAGTGCGACGGGTGCTAGAAAGACTACTGACAATGGTAACATGAAAAGTGTTAAGATAACAGCGACTTTTGGTCATAACTGACACTTAAATGCTCAAGTGCGACGGGTGCTAGAAAGACTACTGACAATGGTAACATGAAAAGTGTTAAGATAACAGCGACTTTTGACCAAAACTGACACTTGAATCAACACAAGTTGAGATGGGTGCTAGAAATACTACTGACAATGGTAATATGAAAAGTGTAAATATAACAGCGACTCACAGCCATAACGGACTCCTAGAGCCATTCAAGTGAGGCGGGTGCTATAACCACTACTAACAAAGGTAAAATGAAAAGTGTTCAGATAACAGCGACTTTAGGCCAAAACTGACACAAGTGCGACGGGTGCAAGAAAGACTACTTAAACAATGGTAACATGAAAAGTGTTAAGGTAACAGTGATTTTTGACTTAATCTGACATTTAAAAGCACAAATACCGCGGATGCTGGACAGACTACTTTCAATGGTAACATAACAAGTGATAAGATAACTGCGACTATTAGTCAAAACTGACACTTAAATCACCAGAGGTGCAACGGGTGCTACCAAGACTACTAACAATTGTAACAAGAAAAGTTGTTCAGATAACAGCGACATTTGGCTAAAACTTACACTTAAATCAACCCAAGTGCGATGGGTGCTAGAAAGAATTCTAACAATGGTAACATGAAAAGTGTTGAGAAAACACCGACTTGTGACCAGAACCGACACATAAAAGCACAAGTGCGGCGGGTGCTGGAAGGAATACTCACAATGGTAACATAAACAGTGCTAAGATAACAGCGACTTTTGGCCAAAACAGATACTCAAACCAACACTAGTGCAACTAGTGCTAGAAAGACTATCAACAATGGTAACATGAAAAGTGTTAAGATAACAGCGACTTTTGGTCAAAAGTGACACTTTAAAGCACAAGTGCGACGGGTGCTGGAGAGACTACATACAATGTGGTAACATAAAATGTGTTAAGATAAGAGCGACTTTTCCCCAAAACTGACTTTCAAATCAACACATGTGCGACGGTTGCTATTAAGAATACAAACAATGGTAACATGAAAAGTGTTAAGGTAACAGCGACTTTCGGCCAAAACTAACGCTTAAAAGCACACAAGCGCGGGGGGTGCTGGAAAGATACTACTTCCCAGCACCCGCCGCGCTAGTGTTGTTTTAGGTGTCAATTTATGTCAAAAGTCGCTGTTAACTGAACACTTTTCATGTTACAATTTTTAATAGGTTTTCCAGCACCGGTGAACACTTGTCGTGTTACCATCGTTAGTAGACTTTCTATCACCCGACGTTCATGTACTGATTTAAGTGTCAGCTTTGGCTAACAGTTGCTCTTATCTGGACACTTTTCATGTTACTGCTGTTAGTAGTGCTTATAGACTCTCTGCACTCGTGTGGTTTTAAGTGTAATTTTTGGTCAGAAGTCGCTGTTATCTGAACACTTGTTATGATACCATTATTAGAAGTCTTTCCAGCACCGGCTACACTTGTGTTGTTTTAACTGTCAGTTTTTGCCAAAAGTTGCTGTTATCTGAACCCTTTTCATGTTACTGTTTTTAGTAGTGTTTGATGCACTCGCTGTACTCATGTGGTTTTAAGTGTCAGTTATGACCAAAAGTCGCTGTTATTTTGAACGCATTTCATGTTACCATTGATAGTAGTCTTTCCAACATCTGCCGCTATTATGTTATTTTAAGTGTCAGTTTTGGCCAAATGTCGCTGTTATCTGTCCACTTTTCATGTTGTCATTGAAAGTAGTCTTTCCAGCACCCGCCGCACTTGTCTTGTTTTAAGTGTGAGTTTAGGCCATAAGTCACTCATATCTGAACACTTTTCATGTTACCGTTGTAGTAGTCTTCCTATTACCTGATGCATTTGTGTTAATTTAAGTATTAGTTTTGCCCAAAAATCGCGGTTGACTGAACACTTTCGATGTTACCATTGTTTGTAGTCTTTCCAGCATCCTTAGCGCTTGTGTTGTTTTAGGTGTAAGCTTTGGCCACAAGTCGCTGTTATCTGAACATTTGTCGTGTTACTGTTGATAGTAGTGTCAGTTTTGACCAAAAGTCGCTGTTATCTGAACACTTTTCATGTTACCATTGCTATTAGTGTTTGTAGCACCGGTTGCACTTGTATGGTTTTAGGTGTCTGTTATGACCAAAAGTAGCTATTATCTGCACACTTTTCATGTTACCATTGAAAGTTGTCTTCCCAGCACCCTCCGCACTTGCTTTTAAGCGTCAGTTTTCATCAAAAGTCGCTGTTACCTAAACATTTTTCATGTTACCATTGTTGGTAGTCTTGCTAGCACCCGTCGCACTTGTTTAGCTTTAAGTGTCAATTTTAGCCTAATGTCGCTGTTGTCTGAACACTTTTCATGTTACCATTGTTAGTAGTATTTATAGCACCCGCCGGACTTGTATGGTTTTAAATGTCAGTTATTGCCAAAAGTCGCTGTTATCTTAACACTTTTTATGTTACCATGGTTAGTAGTCTTTCTAACACCCTCGCACTTGTGTTGCTTTGTGTCAGTTTTGGCCATAAATCGCTGTTATCTGAACACTTTTCATGTTACCATTGTAGTAAGGTTTATAGCACACGCCGCACTTGTATGGTTTCAAGTGTCCGTAATGACCAAAATCAGCAGTCAGCTGCACACTTTTCATGTTACCGTTGGGAGTAGTCTTTCCAGCACCCGCAGCATTGTGTGCTTTTAAGCGTCATTTATGGTCAAAAGTCGCTGTTATCTCAACACTTTTATGTTACCATGGTCCAACATCCGACGCATTTGTGGGCTTTTAAGTGTCAGTTTTGACTGAAAGTCGCTGTTATCTTTACACTTTTCCTGTTACCGTTGTTAGTAGTCTTCCAAGAACCCGTCGCACTTGTGAGGCTTTAAGTGTCAGTTCTACCCAAAAGTCGCTGTTATCTGAACACTTTTCATGTTATCATTGTTAGCAGTGTTTATAGCACCCGCCCTACTTGTATGGTTTCAGGTGTCAGTTATGGCCAAAAATTGCTGTTATCTGCACACTTTTCATGTTACCATTGGAAGTAGTTTTTCCAGCACCTGCCGAACTTGTGTGGCTTTAGGTGTCAGTTTTGACCAAAAGTCGCTGTTACCTTAACACTTTTCATGTTACCATTGTTAGCAGTCTTTCTAACACCCGTCGCACTTGTGTTGATACAAGTGTCAGTTTTTGCCAAATGTCGCTGTTATCTGAACACTTTATATATTACCGTTGTTAGTTGTCTTGCTAGCACCCGTTGCACCTGTGTTGATTGAAGTGCCAGTTTTGGCCAAAAATCGCTATTACCTTAACACTTTTCCTGTTACCATTGTTATTTTAGATTAAATTAGATTAGAGTAAGGAAAACAAACGAGCACGAGTGCTCATGTCGAGTGTTTCCTTTGAAAGAAGTGAAAGAAGAGTGAGGGATAGTCAACGAGGCTTTAGAAATTCACGCACACAAACAGAAAAAGGAAGGTTGTAAGAACAGAAAAAAAGAAGGACCACCACTACTCGCACCACCTCCTATTACAACCACCCCACTACTACCCGGGGCATTTCAGCCCCTGGAAGAAAAGGTCGGGAGTCAGGTTGACTTGATCAGGATCGGGGTGAACAAGATGAAAAGAGAAGAATTTAGGTTCCAGGCGGTCGCATCTCAGAAGATCGAGCAGAGACGGCCACGCCCATACGCTCAGCGGACTCACACTTTTCCTCGAACGCATGCCTGTCGGCTTGCCCCAGAGGTTAGATCAAACGGACTTTAACTAGGTATTGAGTCTACACCCAAAGGAGCATAGGGGTATTAAAATTTCGACAAGTATGTGCAGATTTAGGAGAGCATGACACACGGTTACCCGGGTAGTGGTCCTCCCCCATGTGCTGAGAAGATTGAGTCTTCTGTACGCAAGCTGTCCCTTGAAGGCTGCCGCACTTCAAGGTGAGACGTCGGAGTGACATCTCCTATGGATAGACCTGCCCTTGACTGATCTAGAGTCTAGGTCGGAATTTTTCAAAAATGTTGTGAAATTTTGATAAGTGCAAATGTAGGAGAGCACCACGCCCAGTTTCCTGAGAGTGGTTCTCCCTAGTGTTCAGTAGAGTAGGTCTCCGATCGCGTGTGCCTGAAATGCTGCACCAGGTCCCACCCGAATTTGTGCTACAGAAGAAGAAACGATTAGTTATCCACATTGTACAAGGGAATAAATTTCAAGGTGAAATATCTGTGGGGTATCTCCAGGGATTATTTTGAACTTATATATAATTTCGTTATGCTTCAGGTGATATGCCAAAAAGTCATCTCCAAGAATATTTCATGTTGTAGGTGAGATGTCAGAGGTACATCTAACAAATATTATTTCACAAGGTAGTCGGTGCGTGCTGCCAACTGGAGGCAGCACGAGAAATTAGCTCGGACATCTGAAATGAATGGGTTAGTAGGTGAGCGTCTCTCAGAGCCATGCTGCAACAGGGTCACTTCCGGATCTGTACTACGGGAGAGAAGGAAGACGGTAAGTTCATTCAGAATGTACAGATGGGTCAATTTAAAGGTGAGATGCCGGAGGGGCAGGTGCATTAATTGCATTTTAATATGAGATGCCAGAAGGACATCTCTGAGGTCTATATATATTTCAAATGAGATGCCAGTGGGACATCTTCAAGATCTATATATATTTCAAATGAATTGCCAGAGGGACATCTCCAAGAGATGTAACCGGAGCTGGTATTACGAAGGGAAGAAGAAGAAAAAAAAAACGGAAAAAAAATTAAGGAGAAAAAAAAATCGTGTCGACAGTGTCCTTCCATAGGGAGGTACTCATTGATCCAAAAGATGGATGCTTGTTTTTCTTTTTTCCATTTCTCTCCTTTCTTTTTTTCCCGACAGGGAGGGTAGAAAAGTAAAGATTAAACACCATTGCGTCGGCAATGTCACTTCGTAGGAGGATACACATTGCCTAACAATCGATGATATCTGTCTAATCTACGTCGTACCGTAGAGTTGAGCCAGCTTTTCTCATGATGTGGTTTAGATCTTCGCATATCAGGGGTGTGGGGGTTAGCCGCCGAGCGGCTCATCGGTAAGCGTCGCTGGGTCGCAGGCAGACTTCACCCGCACATCTTTGTTGAATCTGCGTCGTACCTTAACGTTGAGCAGCGCTCTCCTCCTGTGTGGGTTCAATTTTCGAATATCATTGGGTGTGAAGGTGAGTTGACGGCAGACTTCACCCTCACTAGTTTGCAGTTTGGCTACCTCTCCCCATTTTTCTCCTCTCCTTTCTCCCCGCAGGGAGGGTAATAAATGAAAGTAAAATACCATTCGGTCGGCAAGGCCTCTCCATAGGAAAATACTCATCGCCCCAACAATAGATGATATCTCTCTAATCTACGTCGTACCGTAGAGTTGAGCAAGCTCTTCTCATGGCGCGGTTTCGATATTCAACAAGCATCATCCACTGCTGGAAGCAACGAACATCCTCCCACGGAGAAACCTCGCCGACATGATGGCATTCTTCTCCTCACTCCTACCACCCCCCCCC
>SDVV010001927.1:0-24224 GCA_016164225.1 Gammarus roeselii
GTGTGTGCGTGCATGTGTATGTGTGTGCGTGCATGTGTATGTTTGTGTGCAGCGACTATTAGGAGAGTTGTTAAGAAGGAGTCTGAGACAAGTTTAAGGAAATTTGAACTAAACATAAGATGCAAATGAGGTAAATAAAAAGTCAAGCAAATCAGGATGGGGGAGAAAAGGAGAGATAGTAAAGGGTGAAGAAGAGGGGAGTCTGAAGAGAAATAAGGGTGTTCACCCCCCCGGTTGGGCCGTGACTCCGTGCGGCCCGTGAACCTAACAGATGCCTAGGGGGGGCATCATTGATAAGCAAGCACATGTAGTGCCTCCCCGATGACGCCGTAAGCGGCTTGCTTGAAGTAGGATGGATGAACAAAAAGTCATGATTTGACGGACACCGTGCTACGTAGGCTTTGAGAGCAGTCATGGGGCACAGGGCGTGCGCCCGGCCATCAGGTATCAGCGAGGCGATAGAGATGAGCGGCGGCGTGTGGGTGATGGTCTGGTTTTTGTACAGAAACTTGTCAGCGGTCGGTAGGAGCGCGCATAGCGTGCTCCTGGCAAAATGTAGTCCCGTGCGTGCCATGGCTGCAATTTCAGATACCCTGTTCGCCGCCGCTAAGGCGACGAGAAATAGAGTCTTTTGTAAAAGTGACAATACTGACGCCGTCTGCGTATCGAAGCGAGGAGAGGCGAGCATGTCAAGGAGCGGTTCCAGCCTCCAAAGTAGGACGAAACGCCTTTTCGGGGGACTTTCGTAAAGCTGAGCCCTCGCCAGTTTCGTAGAGAGAGACTCTTCGGTCGTGACTCCAAACCCGTGCAGGAGAGGCATACAAAGCGCATTCATGTAAACCAAAACGGTGCGCGGGTTGAGCTGCCTCTGCTTGCCGATATAGTGCAGGAACGTCAAGAGTGTGGTCTGGGTGATGGACTGCACTTTTATTGTGAGCAGCCACGCTTGGAAGCGAGTTCAGACGCTTCGGTCTGTGAGTGTTGACCAGAGTGTCTGCCAGCGATCTATTTAATCTGATCGTGAGAACTCTAATTAGAAATTTACCGCGAGATAACGCGAGAAGGGTCGTAAAATTAAAGGCCCTTCCCTCGACTCGCTGGGACAAGTCCAAAGAGAGTGAAACCTTGCGGAAGGACGCGACGACCTGGGGCCACCATAGTGCGTTGGATCCCCCAGGTGCGGAACACCTGGGGGAGCCGGTTGTATGGAGGAACGAGGTATACTTCTGTCCACTGATTTCAGTCGGACTGGAGAGAATCCACTAAAGCTTCTCGCGAGTGAGGATACAGAGCTGCAAAATGTTGGAGCTTGTGGTTTCCTGGTTGTGCGAAGAGGTCTATTTGCATTGCACCGCGCAGGGTTGAGAGGCGGGCGAAGCAATGAGGCTTCAGCGTTTACTCCGTCTCGACTGGTTGGAGATGTTAGAGTTGATCGGCCCAGACGTTCTCCGATCCAGGAAGGTAGGTCGAGAGAAGATATAGGTGACGATGTTGGAGAATCCTGAGGAGCTGTGCTCCGATCTTCTGTAAAGCCGGCGCTCTGCTGGAGCCCCAGTGATTGACCATGGCTACAGCTGCCATGTTGTCTGACAACACTCTGACTGTGGTGTGGTGCCAATGAGTTCGTGTCTGCAGAGCACGGAGGATGGCTAACGACTCCTTCGTCGTAATATGGAGTTTGCGTTCCACTGCTGACCAGCGGCTGTACGACTGCTGGTTGTTGTTGCTCAACCTCAACTCCCCCTGCGATGGAGGAGTAACGGCCAGCGCAAAACCCGAGGCTCGGGATCCCACCGACGTGTGTGTGTTTGGAGTGCTACAGCTGGTGACAGACCCTATATTGCAGCGACTGCTGGTCGCTGCAGCATACGGCTCCCCACGCTTCGTCCGATGCGTCCGTCCACAGGAGATGCTCCGGTGGAGGCAGCACACAAGAGACGTGGGAGTGTAGGAAGAAGAGGCGCGCATGAAGCAGGTAAGGCGTGAAGAAACTTATTCGGTCGAGGAAACTCTGATGCTGTTGAAGCGTGAGAGTTTCGCGGCACAGTATAACTGTGGCCATGTCACTGCAGCGGTCGATGTGCTGTGAGATAGGGGCGATAGACCCGACGTCTTCATTGAGCGTTACTCCCAGGAAGTCGATCTGCTGGACTGGTTGCGGAATAAGAAAGACTTCACTAGGTTGACGTGGAAGCGTAGCTTGAGAAAGGCACTGGTCGATTTGGTGTTAAGCCGGCACTGATGTGCTGTCGGTGCCCAGAACAGCCAGTCGTCGATGGAGAAGGCCGCGTCTATCCCTTGCTGATGGGGTAAGCGAAGGGGTAGTTTCGCGATTGTCGTAAAGCTTTTTAGTCCCAGGTTGGGGCCGAATGGAAGGGCCGAGAAAAAATACAGCTTGCCTCGTAGTTTGGGAGCCAAGTACTTTTGGAACCTGGGATGGATTGGGATGTGCGGGAAACCGTCCTTGATGTCCAACTTGGTGAACCAGAGAGGATGCTTCGGCACGGCTCGCATTTCTTGCGGGTTGGAAATACGGAAATAGTTACCGGGATGTATTTGTTTAGCCAGGAGAGGCCGAGGGTGTGGGAAACGCGAGCCACGAAAGCCGGTTGCCTGGGGCACCGCCTTGACCATGTCTTTCCGCACTATGACTATGTCTTGTATATATCATATGCCTTCTCAAGGTCAAAGAAAACGCGAACAGTGTGTTGCTGTTGCTTGCGGTCCAAGGCCCCTTGGATATCAGTCACAACGCGTAATAATGCGTCTTGCGCTGGAAACATTTTTTGAAAACCGACGAATGTTAAGGGGAGAGGAGTGAGTTTGCTTCTAGGTGCCGAGTCAGTCGGGCATTCACAATCTTCTCCAGAACTTCCGCTACACACAAGGTGAGGGCTTTAGGGCGGAAGCTGGTCAATTCATCGGTAGGCTTGCCAGGTTTTGGGAAAGACAGAATCACTGCCTCCCTCCACCGATCGGGATAGGAGTGGGTAGACCAGACTGAGGTGTAAATAAGACACCAGTAGGAGAGTGCAGAGGGATGTAGGTGCCGGAGCATCTAGTAGGAAATTTGACCTTCCCCAGGAGCAGAAAGGTTGGAGGTGCGAATTGCACCAAATATTTCGCGTACCGTGATAAATTCATTGTAAGGTGAAACGGATTTATGGAGAAGTCTAGATAATTTTGTTCTGCAGTACGCTTTGTGATACGGAAAGCCGGGCTGTACCCAGAATCCGAGCTGACGGAGGAGTAATGTGTTGCAAAGAGTTCAAAGACTTCTTACGGATCGGTGTGGGTCGTTCCCATCATCCTTAGGGTTGGGGGTGGGTGAGAACAGTACTTCCCAGTCATTTTTCGTATGCGGGATTACACTTTAGACATGAGAGTGTTCACATTAATGGACGATACGAAGTTTTGCCGTGATTCTTTCCTAGATAGGTAGGATGTATTTCGTGCTCCTGCAGTTACTCGCCTAAACGTAATTTTATCTGCTACTGCTCTGGTGCGCCGGTATCGATTGAATGCACGTTTCCTTTGCCGTTTTGCTATTTCACCCAGGTCACTTTACCAGGGTGTCCTAATTTCACGTGGTGTTCCCTTGGTTATATGGATGCTGCGATCTGCAACGTGAAGGAGGGTACTATCAAAGTGTTCTACCATCTCGTCACAGGATATATCCTGAGGTGGGAGAGGTGTTGTTGTATAAGCAGTGAACAATTGCCAGTTGGCTTTACGCATCATGTATCGGCAAAGGGTAAAAGTATCTTCAGGATGGAAAGTAGGGATGGTGATGGGGAAGTGGTCACTCCCGCAGGGCTCCTCCAGCACTTGCCAGGCAAGGTCTAGGGAGCAGAAGAATAAGTCAATAGCCGATAACGAGGCTGTTTTGTAATGGAAGTGCGTCGATTCTCCAGTATTAAGGAGCGCAATATCAGAAGACAGAAAGAATGCTTCGACGTGCCCTCCACGTCCATCAGCTGTGTCTCTCCCCCAGAGGGGGTGTTTAGCATTGAGTCACCTACAAGAAGGTAGGGCGCAGGAAGTTGACCAACCAGGTTAGTAAGCAGTGCGCATGAAATTAGTTCATTTGGGGAAATATATAGGTTACAAATAGTATCGGGGCGTTTGAGGCCCACTCTGTGGGCATGAGCTTGCAGAGTTGTTTGTAGAGGGATTGAAGTGCATGTGATTGCTTGATTTACTATTGTAGCCAGGCCAGTGCCCGGTCGAGCATCGGCAGTGAGCAACGTGAAGTGGGCTTTATACCCACTGGGAAAAGATGGTTTGTACAGCCCCAGGAGAGTTTCCTGGGCAGTGGATAAGTGACCCACTGCGCCTAAAGCCACAGATGGGGCGCCCCGTGAATCTTACCTTTCGAAAAAATACGACGATTTGTCAGGATCGAGGGAGGCGGGATTACTCTGCATCCGAAGCAAGAGCGACGAATGAATACTGGAGTAACCCAACCCTCGTTTATATAAGTAAGGAGGGGTTGGGGGTTCAGCCGACAGACGGCTGAGCGCGCCACTTGGTACCTGGAAGACCTTTAGACCGACAAGTGCAAGACGCCACGCGCCGCCAAGCGACCAAAAGTTTATTTTTCCTAAAAACTCGAGTACAGTCGAGGAACTTGTAAGTTTCGAGATTTCCGAGTAAGGTTAGAAGACACAAAGGTCTAAATCGGTCGAAAACTACGTTCAACGAATGTTATCGAAATTCTCTCGTTAAAATGTCTCTGTGATGTTTTCTTTTCAGGATTCATTCCCATGCTGACAGCCGAGCATGTGTCAGAGTGGGGAGCGAGGTGAGTGATTGGTTCACAGTGAAAGTGGAACTGAGACAAGGCTGCGTGATGTCTCCCTGGCTGTTCAATCTCTATATGGATGGAGTGGTCAGGGAGGCCGAAACATAAATTTGTCGAGACAGAAATCTGTCAACACACCAAAATTGTTGACACACTAAATTTGTCGACACACCAAATTTGTTGATCAATAAATTATGTCATGACAGAAATCTGACGACATTTAATTTGTTGAGACACATAATTTGTCAGAACAGAAATTTGGCTGGACAGAAATTTGTCATGACAGAAATTTGTCGAGGCAGAAATTTGTCGAGACAGAAATATGCCAAAACAGCAATTTGTCCAGACAGAAATTTGTCGAACACAGAAAGTTATCAACACAGAAATTTGTCATGACAGAAATTAGTGGAGACAGAAATTTATTGAAACAGAAATGTGTTGGAACAGAAAGTTGGTCAGACAGAAAGTTGTTGAGACAGAAATTTGTCTAGACAGAAATTTGTCTAGATAGAAATTTGTCTAGACAGAAATTTGTCTAGACAGAAATTTGTCTTGACAGAAATTTGTCTTGACAGAAATTTGTTGTAACAGAAAGTTGTCAAGACAGAAATATGTCAAGACAGAAATTTGTGGAGACAGAAATTTGTTGAAACAGAAATTTGTTGCGCCAGAAATTTGTCTAGACAGAAATTTGTCGAGACAGAAATTTGTCATGACAGAAATTTGTTAAGACAGAAATTTGAAAAGACAGAAATTTGTAGAGACAGAAATTGGTTGGCATAAATTTGTCGACACATAAATTTTGTTGACATAATCACACGCATTTAAGTCGGATCAAAAACTCTGCAAAATATTGTGTCATACCCATACTCTCGTATAAGTCTTTACCTATGACTTATACTTCTCTCTCCCTGATTTCAGAATATGCCGGAAACGCTCCCTGCGTCGGGCCACCGAGCCACCCGGCAGCAAGACCTATCGACTTCCCGGTCACCTGCTCCCGATGTGCCTCTTCTCTGCCCAAAGACGACCTCCATCCCACCAGCCTGAGACACTCCAGCTGCATCGCGGGACACGTGTATAGGCCAGCAGGGTGCGTCATCTGCCTATCGGCCATGAAGGCGGCCTCAGGTAGTGCGGCCTACGAGGCTTTCCTGAACAGAAATTGGTCCATGAGCCGGAGATACACTGGCAACGTCACATCGAACACAAGGTCCTTTTTGCACCCTGGCTATCGCCACCTCACACTTCCGGGCACGCAACGCAATCAACCTCGCTACTCAGAGACTAGGAACAAACGGAAGGCAAAGGAGGACAGTACGGCAGCAGACGAAACGTCGTCCCTCACCTCTCTCCCTTCCCGGAGGAGAGGTGATATGTACCTCTCCTCAGCGCAACGTACACAGAGAGATTGGTGAGCTGCGACTATGGGGTCTACACCACAGGGCCCCCTAACAATCTGATCAAGGTTCATGAGAGCTACTCGTCCGCAGGTCCACCCTTTTTCTGCCGCCAGCAGGTTCGGAGAAGCTCCTTCTCCAGCTTCTCAAGAGTGTCTTTGCGGTCGAGCAACCCTCCCATCGGGTGGTGACCATCAGAGAGGACGGTTTATTCGTCCTAGAATGTATCCCAAATGCACTACCCAAAATCCTTGAGCAAATCAATACCACCCTGCCTAACGAGTTGGCCCCGAAGGACCTCGACGCTTGGTCAAACACGCACTTTGCTCTCACAGCACACTGCCCCGTAGTCAAGTCCCTGATGGAGTTCGCGAATGCTCCGATCCTCTCCCCTAAGGCTCACATCGACGTCACAAAGGATAAGATCGCATTCCCGGTCCATCACATTGCCATAGAAGCACGTACTAAGGACTTCCAACTCCGCACACAGGCGGCTCAAAACCTGCGCACTACGGCGCATCACTGACGGGGATCCTTGAGCGCATCCGGACTCCCGTCCTCACAGATGGCACGCCAGTTACCCATCAGGCACTGCGTTGTCTGTCAGAGCTCACCACAAGATCCGTTCACAAACTATTGTCGGGACCCCTATTCGACGCAGCTCTGTGGAGATACCAGATTCGGCTTCAGACGATGGACAGGCTCACTCCGGAATCCGCCCGGACCACCCTTCTAGCAGGGTCGGTCGGTATTTGAACCTCAACTATTCACCGACGGGGCGATCTTACAGGCTAGCCAAGCGCTGGACACTTTCCGTAGCAGGAGAGATGTCTTCTCCTTTCTGGGCCCCTCCACATCAAGTTTCGATGATTCTGCTCCACGGAGACCCCCGCAACACCGAGAAGCTGTCGCACAGCATCCCCTCTATAGCCGAGGCGGAATGGCACGAAGCTCTTTTCGTGGCCGACCCGCACCGCCCAGGGAGCGCCCTACGTTCCAGCAGGACGCTAGGCAACTCCAAGGGAGGCGTGTAGTCTCCTGTGCCCCTCAGACAAGCTCCAGGCCCCCCCCCGCCTGCCCTAGGGGCCCGGGGACCCACCCAATACGTTCCAAGGAGGAGTAGTCGCGGAGGGGGTCGGGAAACCTCGGCACACAAACGACCCTCTTCCTCCCGCTCGCAGCCCACAGCTAACCACAGACAGCGGGACCGCCCCCCCCTTTCGCAAACTCAGACGTTCTGCCGGCAACCCTCAGGAACCGCCTCGCGCACTGGACCAAGGCCACACCCTTGGTCAAACGCATTATCGCCACAGGCCTCTCCTGGAAATGGACGCCACGACCTCCTCCCACTCGATCACACAGTCTCTCAGCGACAACGCGAGGGCGTTCTAGAACCCCTCGTATCAGAATATCTGCGCAAAGGCATAGTCAAGGCGGTTCCCAAACAGCCGGTTTTTGTATTTCGCATCTTTGAGGTCCCCAAGGCCTCGGGAGGAGATTGCCTGGTGATCGACCTCTCCGAACTAAACAGATACATCCCGGTATCCACGTTCCCCATGTCCCACCCACAACGCGTACGGGCAGTGCTAAATCCCCCTCTCTGGTTCACCAAGTTGGATATCAAGGACGCCTTCCCGCACATTCCAATTCATCCCAGGTTTCTGGCCTTCAAACTGCGAGGCCAACTGTTTGTTTTTTTGGCCCACCCATTCGGTCTCAATCTGGGACCAAAAATCTTTACAACGGTCGCGAAGCTGCCCCTTCGTTTACTCCACCTGCAAGGGATAGATGCGGCCTTCTACATCGACAACTGGCTACTCTGGGCATCGACAGCACTTTAATGCCGGCGCAACACCCAGACGGCCTACGACCTTCTCCTCAAACTACGCTTCCGCGTCCACATGAGGAAATCTATTCTAGAACCCACCCAGCAGATAGACTTCTTTGGGATAACATTCAACGACGCAGCCGGGTCCATCGCTCCAGCCTCACGACACATCGACCGCTGCAGGGACATGGCCACGGATATACGTTCCCGCGGAACACTCTCGCTCCGACAGCATCAGAGTTTCTTCAGCATATTAATCTTTCTCACACCTTACGTACGCCATGCTCGTCACTTCTTCAACGAGGTGGTGATCGCAGCACGCTCCCTCCACCTTTCCCGCAAGCCCTTCCGTCTCAACAATCCCTACTGCCAGGCAGCTCAGCACTGGCGCGACGGGACTTTTCTTCATACCCCCGTCCCGTTCATATTGCCTCCCCCGGAGCACCTCCTGTGGACGGATATCGGACAAAGCGTGGGGTGCCGTATGCTGCAGCGACCAGCAGTCTTACGGCCGTTGGTCTCCCTGGGAACGCAATCTCCATATTACGGCGAAGGAATCGCTGGCCATCATACGCGCGCTGGGCGCACGATCTCATTGGCACTACGCCACAGTCCGCGTGATGTCCGACAATCGCGCGGCAGTGACCATGGTGAACCACTTGAGCTCCAGAAAGGCCTCGGTGCTGCAGAAGTTCGGAGCACAGCTCCTACAAATCCTCCAGCGCCACCACCTCTCTCTCTCCCCGCGACCTACCTTTCCGGTTTGCAGAACGTTTGGGTCGATCAGCTCTCTCGTCTGTTACCGGTAGAAACGGAATGGGCGCTGACGCCTCAATGCTTCTCCCGCCTCTCTAACCCTGCACGGGACTATGCACATCGACCTCTTCGCGCATCCGAGAAACAACAAGCTCCCACTATTTGCAGCTCCGTTTTCTCACCCGCGAGCGGCTTTAGTGGATTCTCTCCAAAGCGACTGGAATCAGTGGAAGAAAATATACCTCTTCCCTCCAAACAACCTGATGCCCCAAGTGCTCCGCAAACTTAAGACGTGCCGCTACAGCGGCGTCCTCGTGGTCCCCGACCATCCCCAACGCACTGTGGTAGCCCACGGTCGTCGCGTCTTCCAACGAACTCTCACTTGCCCTCGACCTGTCCCAGCGCATCGAAGGCAGGGAGGTCCCTCCAACATCACGACCCTTCTCGCGTTATCTCGTTTTCAATTTCAAAAAACGGTGCTCACGATCAAATTCAATAGCTCGCTGGCGGAAACCCTGGTCAACACGCACAGGCAGTACACACAACGCCACTACCAAAGCGTCTGGACTTGTTTCCAAACGTAGCTACGCGCCACACAGGCGCAGTCCATCAATAAGTCCACCCTCTTGGCGTTCCTGCACTACGACGGCAAGCAGAAGTGGCTCAACCCTCGTACAGTTCTGGTCTGAAGGATTGGGCTACACTTGCCCCTCTTACATGGCTTTGGCGTCACGACCCGCGGGGCGATCTTTCACGAACTGGCTAGGGCCCAGTTTGACGAGAATCTGCCACAACGTCGTTTCGTGCCGCAGTGAAAGATCGAGCCGGTGCTCGACATGCTCGCCTCTCCTCGCTTCAACACTCAGACGTCGTCAGTTTTGGCGCTCTTTCAGAAGACTCTGTTTCTCGTCGCGCTCGCAGCAGGCAACAGGATCTCCGAAATTGCAGCCATGTCACGCACGGGACTGCATTTCTAAACGAACCCTCCATGCGCGCTCATCCTGACCGCTGACAAGTTGCTGTACAAAAACCAGACCCTCGCCCACACAACACCGTCTCATCTCTAACGCCTCACTGCTGCCGGATGGCCGGGCACACGGCTTGTGCCGTATGACCGCACTTAAAGCCTACATAGCACGATGTTCATCGCACAATTAGTTTTTATTCATCCATCCTATTTCCGGCAAGCCTCTCAGGGCGTCATAGGTGGGGCACTACATCTGCTCGCTTATCAATGAGGCCACACCGCAAGCCTTCGCTAAAGCTCACGATGTCCGCAAGTATACCTCGTCTCTCGCTTGGACGCCTGGAGTCCCACTCCAAGACATCCTATCCAAGGCGTTTTGGAGGTCGCCCAACGTATTCGTGCACAAATACCTCTTCACAGTAGAGAAGCCTAACCAGCCTTGCGTCTCCTTGGGAACCAGGTAGATGGTCCTTCTCGCCTCATACGTTTCGGACACCGCATCTGCTGATGCCAGCACCTCCTCTACATGTCATAGAGTACGTACTTCATTATCTTACCATCGCGTGCGGCGACACTCCACGATTCTCTCGTATAAACATTTCTGTAATGTTTTCTTTTCAGGATTCGTTCGAACGAAAAGCAGAAGCGCAATGAAAAACCATATTGCTCTTACTCATTACAGAGAAATAGCTTTTAATCGAGAGAATCGAGATAACAAAAGTTTTAATTCACAACAATGGATTCAGACACTCAGGCTATTAACATAATAAGGAAAGGTGTTGCAACTGCCACTTCTACGGTAGTTGGTAAGGCTCCCTACACCACTCACCCTGTTTGCGGGCAGCTTGTCCAGGGGATACTGCATCGCTCCGAGAGTGTCACTGCTGCAAGGCTCTATCTTGTTGTCTGAAGTAGATAAAATATATAAGGGACTCAAGAAAATATTAATCCATTCCACTATAGTGTTCAATGGTTTTACAGTTAATTATGCAACAAAAGCAGGCGGAGTGCAACTGCCGCACGGAGCCTGACAGGCAGCAGGTCTCTGCAACAGCTTGTGATATCGTGGTGGGTTCGTTGCTGCTGAATGTCAGAATATTGTGTCCGCTCTCGCATTTAACAGACACGCTCACTTCATTACATGCATGCAAGACCAATGGACCCGCCCGCTACCCCACGCGGGACAGCATTAGCTTCCAGCATGGCGTAGATGAATCCCTGAGGTCAGCAACTGTTTTGCCCCCTACCGCATGCACGTGGTGACCGAGGATCCTGGGCGGTCCGCTATGACGTTCAGCGCTGCAATGACATTGAATCTACCACGCTGGTATTCAAAATTATTTCAATTAAAGCAGAGCCCGTATGTGGTTATTGTGGCCAAGCGGCTCATCCATACTCATTTGCCGATGAACTGACACGCCCTTACCGTTGGTAAAGCGCCAGTAGCGGGCGGAATGCAGCTGCCTGACGGGCCTAAAGGCGGCAGCAGTGGCGACGGTGGCGAGGTCGGCCCCAGAGTGGCCCTTGGTGGCGTCCAACACAGCCGTCCAGTCGTCCTCTGTGAGGTCGCAGCGGCAGCCGGAGAGACCGACCTCCAGCAGCAGACGCCGCTCGGCGCTGGGGAAGAGGCATGCATCTCAAGAGTTAAAAGCATCGAAGCTGTTAGAATGAGCGTGGTTATGATAGTTGTTCCGCATCCAGCGGAACAAGTATGAACTGCAAATATTGTAAATTTTTCAAACACTGTACTTTTCTTGCACAGCTACGCTGTGACCCGATGTGAAGCAAAGGCACTTCACGTACACTCAAATAAATAGCTATCAAATCATAGACGTTTAGAGTCCAACACAATAAGGGTATCTCGACTGACACGAGTAAATATTCGCTCCTATCTAATGAGCTAAAGTACTAGGAAAAACTCATTTACGCTAGCTGGCCTATCGGCTTTGAAGAAAGTCACCTGCGCGTGCACTGCTGGTATTCACAACCACATTGAGCAAGCGTTAGAGAACAAAATTTTGCTAGGCGTTCGGAAGGAGAGACATGAATGTGTAGGTGGCGAGAGAGCGTGCAATGAACAGGCGTGAGTCGAGAATTGTTGTGAAAGGTTGATTTTGACGCTGCTCTGATGTGCTTTCCCGCCCTTGGCATCCCGCTATCGGGATGGTCGTGAGTGGGGGGGCCCGGCCATTATGACGCGGCGGGGATAAAAAAGTGAAAACTGTCGGGCCCTGCTGCTGACGACGGATCCTCGGACTGCGCTCGTGACCCAGAGTGTATGTTGCGGGAGTACCGGCCGGACCCTTTAGCACAAAAGGACGAAGTTGTGTGAGTGTGAACGTCTGCGGGTATGAGGTGCGCTTGCCGTCGGCCACCCCCTTTCAGGGGGATGCGGTCTAGTATCTGTATATACACGTCAAGAAAGCTTTACAAAATGTTAACATTTTTTGCCAATCATACGTTGCGAAGGCTATAAAGAAGGTTAGCTTTTGTTGCCGACCATACGTTGAAAAAGTTCAACAGAAGATCAATTTTTGTTGCCTACCATACGTTGAGAAAGTTTAACAGAAGATTAACTCTAGTTGCCAACCATACGTTGAGAAAGTTTACAGAAGGTTAACTTTGGTTGCCAACCATACGCTGAAAAAGCTTTACAGAAGGTTAATTTTTGTTGTCAACCATACGTTGAGAAAGTTCACAGAAGGTTAACTTTGGTTGCCAACCATACGCTGAAAAAGCTTTACAGAAGGTTAATTTTTGTTGTCAACCACAGGTTGAGAAAGCTTACAGAAGGGTAACTTGTTTTACCAAAAATGCGGTGAGAAAGCTTTACAAAAGATTGAATTTGATGGCCGAATATCTAATGATAACACATTACTAGAGAAAACCCACCTCGCCGGCAGAGGGACGAAACAACGTTTCTGGAAGCGGCGCAGGAAGGCCGGGTCCACGTCCCACGGGCAGTTGGTGGCTGCAATGACGAACACTCTGTTCTCGGAGGAGTGGTCGCCCGCTGATGGGAAATCACCATCGAGACATTCATCAAGGTGACTAAAATAGTCGCTTCCATCGAGAGTGGAGGGGAGGTGGTCACGAGAGTGCGAGAGGCCACTGTTGTGAGAGGTAGTGGAGGCTGAACCACAGCGGGAGGGCTGGTGCTCAGCGTAGCCCACGGAGTCAAGGTGCACGAGAAGCTCGGTTTTTATTCTGAGAAAATAGGACGCTCATCAATTTGGAGGTCTTCAGTGCTAGGACGGGTACCCATCGACCTTGAACATATTCAAAATTCATAACATTATACACATTTGTTGAAATACTTAAAATCAGTATTGATGTAAGTTTGAATAGTGATGGAAAATATAAACAAACGTGAGTCTATTACAGATAGACACTACGCCGAATCCCCACGACGGCATACACTCACACTCACATGTAGTGAGAAAAATACATAAGTATGACGCATGAAGAATGATGTATTATTACAATACTCATTATTCCTATGGAACAATTCCTGGCTAGGTGTTCGCTACCTGCGCGTGACGTCATCCTCTGCAGAGGAGCGGGTGCGGCAGAGGGCGTCCATCTCGTCGAGGAACACCACCACGGGGCCCTGCTCTGCACGTAGGGACTTGAACAGTTCACGGAGGATCCTACATGGGAGGCACGATAACATTAGAGTAGACAGGGGAGATTATGGTGACTTAAATTGCTGGCGCACTGCTTTCATCATCCGCACGGGTACAAGCAAGGCACACGACGCTGTCTGTAGTGTCTGTATCAAAGAGATCGGTTATTGCTGACGCAGTTTATTGGACTTCTTATCTCGGAGTTAACACCAGACCCAAAGTGTGTGTTGTGGGATCTTGGCCGGCTGCCTTGGCATTCAAGAGCTAAGTTTTGGTAAGGGTGTGACTGCATGAGAGGATTAGATTAGAGTGATGAGGCTTTCTGGTGCGCTGAAGCCATCGTCCTTCTGGCGCCGAATGTCAAACCAGCAAACAGTGCTGCATCAAGTTAAACCATTTTTTCTTCTTTCATTGTTCGAGTTAGGTTTACTACGGCGCAAGTCAACGTCCTTTACGCGGCGAACGTCTATGGTATGGACGGGTGCCACAAGAGGTACAGAAACTCCTAAGGTCCTGAGGCCATATGGTCCCAGCATTCCCCGGACGGCAGTAAGGAGGAAGAACACACTTTCTACCCTGCTTCCAAACCCCAAGGATTCGCAATAGTCCTTAAGGTGCCGGGCTACGCGCTCCAACACCTGCTGAGAGTGAAGATGAAGAAGCGGCGGAAAACGTGGATGCCATGAATGAGATCTACACTAGATGTAGGGAATTCCACGCATGAGAACAGCAAGAATGGAAAGAAGAAGGAATAGTCGTAGAAAAAGGTTGCTTGAAAAAACGTAACTTGGCTGTTATTTGCCACCCGAAAGGAGAATAGTTAGAACCGGTATGTGCATGTTTGAGTGGGCGTGTCCGTGTACGTGTGCAAATCTGTGTGTGTATGTGCGTGCGTGTATGTTTGTGAGTGCATGTTTGTGTTCAACAACTTTTAGGAGAGTTGTTAAGAAGGGAGTCTGAGACGAGTTTAAGGAAATTTTAACAAAACAAAAGATGCAAACGAGGTAAATTAAAGTTTAGCAAATCAGGATGGAAGAGAAAAGTGAACGATGAAGAAGAGAAGAGTCTGAAGGGAAATAAGGGTTCTCACCATCCCGGATGAGACGTGATTCTGTACGGCCTGTGAACCAAACAGATGCCTAGGGAGCTGCATGAGAGGAGTGCAGGGTGCATCTTGCCGTCTGCCACCCTCTTTCTATTGGAGGGTGCATCCTGCCGTCTGCCACCCTCTTTTTAGGGGAGGGTGCATCCTGCCGTCTGCCACCCTTTTTCTAGGAGAGGGTGCATCCTGCAGTCTGCCATCCTCTTTCAAGGGGAGGGTGCCTCCTGCCGTCTGCCACCCTCTTTCTAGGGAAGGGTTCATCCTGCCGTCTGCAACCCTCTTTCTAGGAGAGGGTGCATCCTGCCGTCTGCCACCCTCTTTCTAGGGGAGGGTGCATCCTGCCGTCTGCCACCCTCTTTCTAGGGGAGGGTGCATCCTGCTGTCTGCCACCCTCTTTCTAGTGGAGGGTGCGTCCTGCCGTCTGCCACCCTCTTTCTAGGGGAGGATGCATCCTGCCGTCTGCAACCCTCTTTCTAGGAGAAGGTGCATCCTGCCGTCTGCCACCCTCTTTCTAGGGGAGGGTGCATCCTGCCGTCTGCCACCCTCTTTCTAGTGGAGGGTGCGTCCTGCCGTCTGCCACCCTCTTTCTAGGGGAGGGTGCATCCTGCCGTCTGCCACCGTCTTTCTAGGGGAGGGTGCATCCTGCCGTCTGCCACCCTCTTTCTAGGGGAGGGTGCATCCTGCCGTCTGCCGCCCTCTTTCTAGGAGAGGGTGCATCCTGCCGTCTGCAACCTTTTTTCTAGGGTATTCGACCTCACGAATACATCTGTAGCTAGGATACATTTATTTATTATGACTTCTTGATCAACTTCAATCTATATAAATTAAAGTGTAACACGGAATCATAATGAATGTATCCTAGATACATACATAGGTCGAATCCCTCAGAATGGTAGAGGCCGTCTCGTGCCAGAAGGACTGACTCCAGTGCACTAGAAATCCTTGGCCCTCAAATATAATCCAGTTTCAGTTGGAAACAATATTGTTTTCATAGCAACGTCTATAGTAGACGTTGCTATGAAGACAAAACTGTTTGCAACTGGAACTAATGGGCACAAATAAACTTTTCATCGACAATGATGATGATTTAATCGATATTGCATTTACATTAAGAAAACAATAAAAACTACAATAAAATTGACATGGGATAGGACACGGCCCTCAGAAAATTTGCTCTGTAATGATCTTCGTCACAAACGAAAGATCATTTTATTCCTGATCCAGAATAACAAGATCATTTTACATTCGTCAATAATACAAGCTCCCGGGAAGCACGGGTGTAGCATACCTTCCTTTCACGAAAATAGTTTTGCAGTCGGCCTCGACAAAACCTGCTCGATCGCAGGCCCTAATAACCACTCGAATGATCTGGCTGGTTTTGCATTTACAAATCAAGTTGACGGTAGATTATTCTCATCTCATCTACCCTCGGTTCAAGTAACGCCTCCTAGTGTCCCTTGTGCTAACGGTTCAAGTACTTGCAGGCAAGCGGTCTCACTGTACTTCATTAAATCGTAATCGTGATGCCTAGCTAATCGACTGCAAAAAAAATTGGAAGAACGATTCTTTTGGAAAAGCTTCAATGTGGGTCAGAACCAACATACGTAGACCAGTTAACTCGAGAACGCATAACTTTTATTGATTAAGCGAGAAATGACTTCATTCAGGTAACCTAATAGAATTAGTCAAGGCTTTGCCTAAGTATAAATAAAGGGACCTCATACCACAGCCAGCATCGACTTGACCGACTCTCTATGCCACTCCCAGCACCTACTTTTCAGAGTCCCCCAGCCAGGAGGAAAGAACCGTGGAGGGCGTGACGGTGTAGAGCGGGCAACCAAGGTCTGCGGCGAGCGCCCGTGCCAGCCTCGTCTTGCCGGTGCCGGGCGGTCCGTACAACAGCAGGCGGGACCACGCCTGGAGGGCTCCACCTGGTGAGGGACGTCAAATATGAGAAGGGGCTGGAGGCTAGAGTGGAAGCTTGAGAAGGGGCGGAATGGCGTGGAGAGATGTGCGCTCACAGTAGAGTATCAGCGGGTGTAACGAAGGGTAACATGAAGCCCAGTTTGTGAATATAGTTAGCTTCCCACCAAATCACCTAACACCTGGATATTCAAATTATTACTGAGAAGAACACAAACTATATCAAATCTTTGTTAAGAAACGAAAGCTTAAAATGAAACAGGCGGGAATCAATTCACGTTGCAGGGAATGTTACATATATATCCGGTTGGATGTTCTGAAAACAGAGACTTGGCCAACAACTCGAGTTTGAAAAAAATGCTAAGTTCAAATGTCCCGCAGACGACATGGGCTTTGATTCCTTGAAACAGTGGTAGGAGCATATAGACTGTCATTCCATTATTTTGCCATCGTGTTGAGGCGTCATTAATCAAGAAGAGCGGTGGTGAGACAGTATGAAACGCAACCAATGCTAGACGTTCAAAAAAAACGCGCATTTTGGCACGCTCTAATGATTTGATTTGAGCCTCATTTCCATCGGAGCCTCAACGTGAGTCATAATAGGCTCCCCCGTACGGCGCGGCCGTCATTGATTCAAGTGAGTTCGCACAGCCTCGCGTGCGAAAATATTTGTCTTGTCAAGATGAAATCAAGTACATATTTCAATTGTGGCATATTCGCGTACTAGCGCGTACACGAGAGTAAAGAGGTAATGCGTATCTTCGTAAATGTATTGGTATCTCTGTGCGTAATGGGGTGGAGAGACCGCCTCACTTGCACAGGTGTTAGGGGTTAACATCTTCGCATAGTCCGGTGTGTTTTCCGAAAGTGATGAGCTTTTTACGGTAGGTTAGGTCAGTGAGTAGGCTTTGTAGGTTGAACGGGGGATTTAAGAACGTTCGTCGGGCTGCCGCGAGTGTGTTGCAATCCATCAGTAAGTGTTTCACCCTGATAGCCACTTGGTGGCAAAAGGGGCTAGGTGGCGCGTTTGGTCCTATGTCGACATCCATCATGTGCTTGTGAGTTTACAGGTGTGTCCCGTGCATAAGCACTTTAATGCTGCACATATTTAGATCAATAATATCAACTGACATTGGTGTTTGCAGTTCGAACCTTACCTAGCAAAAAAAATGTGATTTCGACATAATAAATTGGTTTCCCATAACAATTGCTGGCCTCAGGTGTCTACACAAGACAAAATTAATTAGTGTACCTACACTTCAACGTATTTGCAGAACTCCGTAGCGGCAGGAACAGACTAATCATTCTGAAGCAATCTGCCTAGAACAGATACAAACGGAAGGCCGAATGCCCCAGAGGGGCCAATGGAAGACGCCCTTCACATTCCCATCATACTCACACGTACACACAAACTTAGCCTTTAAGCGCTGAAGGGTCAGGCCGGGACCTCGAAACACACATTAAGTCAGGAGTGACGTCCAAGGAAAATGCCAGCAGCAGGGCCCAGCAGCTTTCACGGATTCACATCTGCAGTGTCATCAATGCCTGGCCGTCCCCCGCCCATCTCGTGTCTCAACGAGACGCGATGGACGAGAAAGCGCAGCAGGGCCGCGTCTATCTCGTCCATTCGTATCCTCCACTCACGCCTATCCTATGCACGCTTTCTCGATATCGGCACGGTGATGTATCTCATCGATAAAGCCTGCTGCACGACATCCATTCATCCTAACTGCGGTCTTTCAATTGACCTACACACACTCACCACCGCTTTCACCAATCTCTCATCTGCCATCTTTCTTTATTTTTCGAACTACCTCAGAAAATTTGAATCTAGTTCAACCACCAATTTCTCCACCATCCCCTTTCTGATTCAGACGACGTCATCATTGTCATTGATCATATCAATCAGCGTCACTCCGGCACAATCTCTCTAACAATTCATCTCCAAGACATTTCAACCTTCTTCTCTCTCCGCTCTCGCGATCCACGTCTCAGCCACGTAGAGCACAGTTGGGACAACTACCCTCTTTGCATCCATACCTGATGTCCAACAGCTCATTGGACTCAGCAATGCACCCGACATTTTACACTATTCCTTCACTCTACTTTTATCCTCTGTTTCCACCAGTTGGTGTCAGACAAAATAACCATCCATTTTGGCTGACACCAATCCTTCCGCATCGTCATTCCTCGACATCTCATTAGTTTAATTTTATCCTTATTGACTAAGAGCTTTCTCCTCACACACACTCTACCAAACTCCAACACCAGCTTACACAATTTCTCCGAATGTGCCACCCGAGCCGTTTTATCCGCCAACTGCAACTGACAACTCCGCCTATTTGCTCTTAAAAACCCTAAGCCATGACCCAGTAACATCCAAGGAGAAATAATGCACCCTTCTCTCAGACCCACTTTCAATGGGAACCAAGCACTCACCTCGCTTCCTCGCTGCAAACAAACGTGACTCTCAACGACGCCTACCTGTCAACCCTGTTGTAGGGCTTTTCCAGATTTACAAAGGACCAAAACGTATCCTTTCACTTCGCAAGGTAGCTACTTCTTTCGGACTTGTCTCAATGCAAAAAAATCTGATCTTCACACTCACTACTACTCCAAAATTTAACTGTTCATCGCTAATCGCACCATCATACTGTCTCAAGTCCTCTTGATAAGCACTCGCTCGTCCGACTTACCCACCACTCACAATAAAATACTATCTTTTGATTTGCTCAATTTGAAATCTATCTTTTTTGTCATAATACAGCGGGACAATGTGACCACTGTGCCACTCAGTCGCCATCATCCCCGAAACTGAACACAGAATTAGTTGCATGATCAACTATTCGACTACCGTTACTCCACCCCTCTCTAGGCGACTCAGTCGCCACGCCATCCAAGCCAGAGGGCTTCTCAAACTTTCATTACTGCTACCGTCTCCAGCAATTTCTAGAAATGCTCACAACAATTATTGCACCCAAAAACTGGCATCCGTGCACCACCACCCAGAGAATTGATGTCAGCCTTTAAGATATTTTCGATAACTTCAATATACTCAACCCACCTCTTCCGCAATTACCACTCTCCAATGCACCACACAAGGCCACTCACAAGGGAACATACATGAGTCAGGAGAGCTCCCTACACTTCATCGAGGAGCCCTGCCAGCGGTGGCGGCAGCGGCTGAGGCTATGGCCCTAGCGTGGGTTTCACAACCCACTCTGTCTCATTTCCTTGCCAGTAGTGATGCGTCATGTGCGTTGTCTCTGCGGCGTTGACGATGACGCAGCTTCTGCGCTGCTTGGACATCTGGCCCAGCGACACTTTCAAGACACCCGAGCAACCACATACAATGCATTTTTCTCAAAGGGAAAGTGAACAATCCCCACCATTTCTCTCCTACAAAACATTGAGTCCAATTTGAGTCCTTACACAAATCCTTGTTCAATATGAGGTCATCACTACGGTTGTCTTGTAGGGCGATGCAAGTAACAATGCTCTGGAGTCCAACAGAAATATTAATATCAGCAATAACAACCACGCTTCTAAGCCAGTCATCCCATTTCTCCATTCATCCGTCTTGCAACCTCAGATGGAGGAAACAACAGAGGAGGGGATCCATAGCCCGAGCTCCGCTCTCAATTCGTCGCCGGTAGCAAGTATTCTTACCCTACCATAGGGAAAACTGTTTCTGGAATTCCTAACTGCCAATACCTTGCTTGGTCCATAGGAACCGGCGCTCATAAAGAAGTCCATGTACTTACTCTCGCATGGCCTGTAGCCACATGACATGCGTCACATAGCATCTCAATTCCAACGGCAATAAAGCAAAAAGTCTAGGTACTTCCTCTCGCATGACCTGTAGCTACATGATAAACGTCAATTCCACGCATGGTCTCTAAAAGAGAAGGGAGCATGTATCGGTCTGCTTACGTAAAACCTCATTCAGAAAATACACCCGCAGCAAGAAAGCAAGAACTCTATCCGAGACAAACCTTGGAAGAGATGCGGCATTTGCGCGGGCCACACGAAGGCCTCTTGCAGCACCTCTTTGACTTCCTCCAGCCCAACCATCCCCGCCAGACCCTCCCCACTAGGAGTGGACCGCATGCTGGACACTTGCGACCCCAAGGAGCGCCACACTGAGGGGGGAAAGAGACGTCAGTGTGAGCTACAATTTTTTCGATCTTCTATAAGCTAGGTCAAGTGGCAGCGACGTTGTGACCTACTGTTCAGCAAATAAACTTCAAGTAAGTATTACATTCAAACTTTATTAAAAGGAACACTCGCTGGCTGCAATATCATAAATGCCTCTACACATGTGTTTTTTAGTGAAAGGTCACTGCTAAATGAGAATGTCTTGTTGAGAGCACAAATAAGGGGTAATGACGTCATACCATATTATACATTCATGATAAGCAGCTAATTTGCGTCCCGTATTATACACTAGCCCAGTCAAAGTATCCTAGCAGTATCATTCACGTTTTTCACCCGGCCCCGTGGACTCAATCTGGTGCGTCAGTGATCTCGGGTATACCCTGATGACTCGAGTACATACAATGGCAGCAGAAAACATTTCACATCGCACAATTCAGTTACTAACAGCTGTTTGTACTGTCTAGCGTCCAATTCAACATTTTTTATCATCTGCATGTTTATGATCAGCATCCTATGGATCGGTGGCATTCTCTGATAACCCGAGACACACAGAATAGCTACAGAACCTGCATCCAATTAATATAATGCAGCGTTTGTGAGTTACTCTACACTCTTCTTTCATCTTCCCTTAGGTAGCTACAGTCTGTAGCTACCTAAGGTTAGAGTGACGAGGGTTTCTAGCGCACTGGAACCATCGTCATTCTGGCGCCGAATGTCAAATCAGCAGCCGAATGTCAAACCAGCAAACAGTGCTGCATCAAGTTAGTCTTTGTTTATTCTCTTTTAATGTTTGTGTTAGGCTTACTACTGCGCACAGTCAAAGTCCTCTACGCTGCGAACGTCTATGTTATGTACGGGTGCCATAGGAGGTACAGGAACTCCTAAGGTGCTGAGGCCATATGATCCAAGCACTCCCCGGATGGCAGTAAGGAGGAATAACACACTACCTACCCTGCTTCAGAGCCCCAAGAATCCGCAGTAGTCTTTAAGGTGCCGGGCTACGCCCTCCAACACCTGCTGAGGGGGAAGATGAAGTAGAGACAGAAAACAGGGATTCCATGCATGAGATCTACACTAGGTGTAGGGAATTTCCCGCATGAGAACAGCAAGAATGGAAAGAAGAAGAAGGAATAGTCATAGAAAAAGGTTGCATGAAAGAAAGAGCGTAACTTGGCTGTTATTTGCCACCCGAAAGGAGAATAGTTAGAGCCGGTATGTGTATGTTTGAGTGTGTGTCTGTGTGTGCGTGCGCGTGTATGTGTGTTCGTGTGCAATGACTATTAGGAGAGTTGTTAAGAAGGAGTCTGAGACAAGTTTAATGAAATCTGAACTAAACATAAGATGCAAATGAGGTAAATAAAAAATAAGCAAATCAGGATGGGGGAGAAAACGATAGATAGTAAAGGGTGAAGAAGAGGGGAGTCTGAAGAGGAATAAGGGTGTTCACCCTCCGGTTGGGCCGTGACGCCGTGCGGCTCGTGAACCTAACAGATGTCTAGGGGGCCATGTCTCTCCAAGCCATTTCGTGTATCGATACTCGTACATAAAGCATGTCAGAGATAGAGGATTCTCATAACATCAGCGCCTCTCGGCCTGTGCGCCGCAAGAGCAAGCACGCTGCATTTTGCCATAGAACATAAAGCGTGTCAGAGATAGATGATTCTAATTACATCAGCGCCTCTCATCCTGTGCGCCGCAAGAGCAGGCACGCTGCACTTTGCCATGGAACATAAAGCATGTCAGTTAGATTATTTTCATTGCATCAGCGCCTCTCGGTTTGTGCGCCGCAAAAGCAGGCACGCTGCACTTTGCCACGAAACAAAAAGCATGTCAGAGATAGAGGATTCTAATTACATCAGCGCCTCTCAGCCTGTGAGCCGCAAGAGCAGGCACGCTGCACTTTGCCATGGAACATAAAGCATGTCAGAAAGATTATTTTCATTGCATCAGCGCCTCTCGGTTTGTGCGCCGCAAGAGCAGGCACGCTTCACTTTACCATGGAACATAAAGCATGTCATAGATAGATTATTTTCATTATATCAGCGCCTCTCAGCCCGTGCGCCGCAAGAGCAGGCACGCTGCACTTTGCCATGAAACATAAAGCGTGTCAGAGATAGATGATTCTAATTGCATCAGCGTCTCTCAGCCTGTGCGCCGCAAGAGCAGGAATGTTGCATTTTGCCACGGATCCCCACGATGTGCCGCATGCCTGCGGTTGATCGAGACTGAATTGATTGGTTAACCAGTTAAAATGTTCTAGGTTTAATTGAATTTGTACGAGTTTTGTGACGTGACAAGTGTGCTGCAATATTTTCGATGGTAAATTGATGTGTCATCAATGGAGGAAGGATTGAAAAAACTGGGTTAGATTAAAAATATCCATCGGCAAACCGCTGCATAGCAGCCTATCCATAGAGTCCCATCACAACTCTAATCCCATCTCTAGCATCGGCTCATACCTTCCCCTCCTCATTGTTTCTCATTATAAAATTAGGATTGAATTTATAGCTACATATTGCAACGTTTACTATATAACTATCATGTGCATGAATAATATTTGCTATTTTATCTACGTCTGGCTCGAAGTGTGCCAAGTTTGCATGGGTTCGTGTGTGTGTGTGTGTGTGTATATAAGAGAAGTGTGAAGGTGCCTTGTCACGAGCCATCCTCCTTTCTTAAAAATTCGACCTAGTGTCTGTATCTGTGTTCAGAGCCATCCTTTTTTTTATAGGATTCGACCTAGTGTCTGTATCTTGTGTTCTGAGCCATCATTCTTTCTTTAGGATTCGACCTTTATTATTATTAAATCTTTTTCATTTCCATCGTCTAGCAATGGGTTTTCATTACTTAGGTCTAACACATCAAACTTATCTTTTTAAATGCCGTATTTGAATTAGCGAAGCAAAAAATAAAAATGAATTTGTGACAGCACATCTCCTGTCGGCGGCCGATTTGTAGCTACTTCGTGTTGCAAAGCAGTTTTCACAATATGTGCTATATTTTTAAGTGAGAAACTCATGGGCATGGGATTGATAAATCCAAAATTAATGAATACATCGCAGCTCATCTCTAGTAGGCGGCTGGCTTGTCCTTCATGGAACCGAATGGAATACAAAATATACCATTAAATAAATACCAACACCTATATATTCATACTAATATACATATACATGCACGTACATATATATACAATTACATATACATGTACACATACAAATACAAACATATACGCGTACATACCTACATACATATACGGACGATAATCAGTATAATTCAGTGGGGGAGTACAAAACTTAGATGGACGGAGTTCTCAAAGAGAAGAATAGAGAACAATGTTTTCTTTTATGATGGCGATTGCAACTTAAAAATGGTACGGTGATTGGTAGAATTCATCAATTTATTTATATTTGTATCGAAATTACTTCTGTGAGAGAGCGGCTACGTATTATTCATCGACAGACAGAGCACACTTTAAAAGGATTGAGACATTGAAATAGATGAGACGTTAGTTAACAGCAAGAGTAATTGGCAGTTACAGCTAAGTATCAATGAATCAGAATAATCCAATGCTGGAGTACACAAGTCGGATGAATATACTTCCGTTATAGGAGACAAGGTAGAGTATTAGCTTATAAGGCAATGATTGTATCATCAAAAATG
>SDVV010001928.1:0-24222 GCA_016164225.1 Gammarus roeselii
ATATAAGATCAAAGATGTACAGACGTTGAGCTGTAGTGCTGCACATTTTAAATTTCACAGAGCACTGACGTCATAACGCCGAACGAAGGTATGCCGTCGTCTATCACCGAAACGGTTGCTACACTATACAGAGCAAATTGATCTAAGTATTTGATATAGGGCTCTATTAGTAACTAAGTATCATTGTCAACCGTCACAATAGTCAAGTTGGATTAGTCGTCCATCGAAATAAAAAAAACAAGCTCGCCGATTCCATTGAGGAGCAGTCATTGGTTCGTGGCTGAAGTACGAAACGTAATCAAAGCGAACCATGTTATTAGAAAGATACCTTTCAATACATTGGTTTAGTTCGTCCATTTTGTTTGGATCACTCTGTATTGTCGGAGCGGTTATTTCAATATAGTCATTGTATTGCAGTGTATACATTGGAAAGATGTTTTCCCACAGGAGAAAAAAAAATTAGATAGTGACATAATAAACCCTCGAGTAAACATATGTAAAGGGAATACACATAAGATACAATATCTTCTTCACCCTAAAATGTCTTACTTGTTTTTCTGAGCGAGTGGCGACTGGGGACCTCGTCGTTCGAGCAGCTGAAGCTGTGATATGAGGAGCTCGTCCAGTAGCTAGTACTTTATACTAGTGAACAGGTAGAGGTGGAAGGAAGGGTGCGTAGCGGGGGTTTATGCATACCTCATGATGGCTTATGGGGTCATCCAAGACGGCTAGCAATTGCTTCCAGGCCAGTACAGGTTTGGGACACCGAGGTTAAAGGGCCTAACAAGGTGTGACACTAAGGAGGTAATCATCTCGGCAGGCGGAATCAAAAGAGTGTTCAGGCAGCACCACTGTAATTATATTAGGAGAAGTTACACTGGCGTAAAATATTGAACACGGTCAAGTGACAATGATGGGGCGACGATATGAGCAATAATTGAGGCCGTCACAGAGGCTTAGGCTGACCTCTCTTCGTGACGGCATAAAATCCACTTACTGCTTCTAGCTCAATCAAGTCCCTAAATAACATTCAGGCCCCGCCCCTCCTATGACGAAAAAATTCGTGAAAGTGTTTATTTGGGATAGGGGCCACAACAGTGCCGTGATATGCAATGATAAATGTAAATATAAACATAAGGAGTCATGAGTAATAATTGATAATATGCAATAATGAATAAAACGGAATATTGTTTCAACTCCACATGTGGGACAGGGTTCTAAACATTTGTACTAATTCATAGGTAAATATTCCCCACAATTCCTCCCTACTAAGCCTTTGGCTTACACAAATCGAGGAAGTCGACATGTGTGGCTGAGAATCTCAATAATCATGAAAATGGTGTTATATTGCCTTAAAGATGAGCGAAATAATGGCGACAATTTCATCAAACTTTAGTTGAGTAAAGTGGTGACCGTTTATCTACCCGACCTGTGCGATGGCAACGAAGGCCCTTCTGCACTGGACGGAAACTATACCCATCATTCAATAAATAAATAAAAACTATCACAAAGATTGCAAAAAATAATGCCATAAAGAATTCTGAATTTAATACGGGATGTAAATCTAAAATTTTCAATTGACACTCCCAAAAGTTTAAAATAATTGAATAAAAATGAAGTGCAATGAATAAGACAGGTTGGATTCTTTCCTATAGAAAGTAGTTCGCAAATAAATTCAAATTCCGGTGTTTCAAAATTGAAATAAAATTCAACTAATGCACAAAAATTCAGTTAGATAAATTCTCTTAACAGATATTAAAATGTAAATTGAATCTAGTAAAAAAATCCGAGACGCATAATTTTTTTTTTATAAAAACTAGCAAATAAATCAGCAATAGAAAGAACATTTCGCTTAGACTGGTAGCTAAAACAAATTTACGTTTCCCAAACTCTGTTTGGGAAAAACAGAGTTTTGGAACGAACACAAGCAGCCCTACCGAATTCTTCGGTATCGTTGCTTGCTTGCAGAATTTCTTGAACCGTAATTACTTTCTTTATGCAATTTACAATTTCATTATGCAGTTTAACATGGGAACTATTTGTAATTAATTTATTCTGTTAGATTTCTGTTAGAATTAATTTATTTTCACAGTTCGAATACATATCTCGTACGTGTGTGAACCTGTTTACCTATCAGCTAAATTGTAATGACTCATATCAGCTAAATTGTAATGACTCATACCAGCTAAATTGTAATGACTCATTGAAATGTTTTCATCCTGTGAACTTACAATCTGTCTTGTTAACTTTGCAATTAGTTTCAAAATTTGTGACATATATGCAACATGACGAGCTCAAATGTAATATAAATTCCCATTTATGACATGTTCAACTCTCAATTGTTATATTAAAGGTCAGAGTAAACAGTATATTGTCATGATTACTTTAGCGGCAGTATACCAAACTAATTTACTTAATTATCTTGTGGGGGATATTTCCCTATTAATTAGCACCCATGTTGAGATCCCTGTCTCATGTGTGGGGGTTCCAACAATATTCATTCATGTTCTTCATTATTGCCTCATTAATTATTATTCATGATTCCTTATATTCCGTTTTTAATATTTATCATTGCAGATCGGACTCTGTTTTTGGCCTGCCATTGATTTGATACCGTCAGAGGTCAGACTAAACCTCTGTGAGGGCTCCTATTGATGCTCATATCGTCGACCCACTCTTCTAGTCCCATGACTGTGATCAGTATTTCCCATCACTGTACGTATAGTCATTTATTATGCGAAGTGTACCTTTTCCTAATATATAACTGTGGTGCTGCCTGAAACTCTTAAGATTCCACCTGTGACAACGATCCCTTCCTTTGTGTCACGCCTTGTTAGGTACGTGTACCTCGGTGTCCCGGACCTATACTAGACTGGAAACCTTTGCTAGCCTTATGGACTGAGACTATAGTAGTGGGACACCAGGTCAAGAAGTGCAGGACGCTAACAGGCTATAAATTAATCGTTCAATGTGACGCTTTCTTACATCATGGCCTATTAAACAATTGAGAATAGAGTGTCCTCCAGCAATATCCATCAATTCTTGGGATGTAATGGTGAATTTATGTACTACTCTTATTTATAAGTTGATATTACGTTTATTTAAGCAGCAAATGTTGTCTTCTGAACAGCTCACGCTGACTGGGCTATAAATTTTCTGTCATTTTTAAAACCTGGCATTATACCTAGATAAATTTTAAATCATTAAATCTTCATTTAAATTTTTGATGTCCTTCTCCTTCCAGATCACTTGCTCTATCTTCACAGCTCCCTCCAGTAACTGCGGTGCCTTTTGTTTACTCAAAGCAGATGGTCGTTCCAGCATTCCTTACTTAACGAGCCTGAAGTTTCCAATAAGATTATCTCTTTATGGTGTCCTGTTTGACTCTTTTCTCGTCATATCGGTCTGACTAGGAACATCTCCTTCGACCTGAGGTTGTCCATGAGCTACTTCTTGGGTTGTGGGGTCGGCTTGAAGGGTGGGGGAGAGAGAGGTGCATGGGCGCCGCGGTCACCTTTTTCTGAGTTCCCTGATGCCATCATTTCTCTTCTACAGCTTTATTATGGGTTGTGCTACAGACAAAATTAATGTAGGTACGTCACGGCCACAATTTACCTCCTAAGTGTATTTCCATAACGGAGGTGCATTCCTGTAGGCAGTTGATGCTGCTACCTTGTCAAGGCGGACCACATATGCTAAAATAACAATTAAAAAAATAATAAACTTTATTAACGACCATCATGGACATAATACAATTGAGCCCTTACCTCAATCTATGGTTGCGATGATGTATGGAACTCACACCACCATACAAAACCCTTCTATCAAATAACAGCACACAATAAAATATATAGTTAGGCATATACATACTTTTCACAATATGATTTGAAGGGCTTGGTTTGAGCTTTCCTTGGTGCAAACGAGAGTTACCTCATCGCATGTTACTAAATTCACTTTAATTATCTTGATCGAAGGCATTTGTATCTTCTGCCTTATCAGTTCGACCATTTCCTCATGGTTCTACATGCATTTTTATTATGTCTGGCAACTTCAGCACTTCTCCGACCTTACCAGTACTCTTTGATAAGATGTTGGTAGATTGGAGCACCTCTCTGCAGTGACCAATCTATTTTGATCAGTTTTTGACAGAAACGTTAAAAGTGGCAGCATAGCTTCTTCGAACGGAGTCTTCAGAAGGAGTATGCTAAAAACTACAGTTTTGGACACCTTTGGTATATCATCGAGTAATTTATCGTCAGCCTTCCTGATCTTTATGGCCATTTTTCGCAGTACCACTAGGGCAGTCTTATGCTCACTCAATTTGTAGACTTTCGTGAGGTACCTGTTTATGAATTATCTTGTCCATTCATTTTGCTCGAATGTCCTAGCGCACAGTATTCGCAATTCCATGATTTTTTTCCTTCTGAACTATCTTTGCTGATGTCAGCATTTGTCGTTTCATCGCCGCTTATCACTTGGCTGCCTTCAACAGCTGCGCCACTGCTTTAATATCCTGTACACACGATGAACAAAGAATCGAAGGCCTTGGGTCCTTTGAGTTCATGTCATACGTCTTTCGGGCTTGCAGTCAAAGCACGCGAAGGGTGCATGTGCAGTGAAAATTCTTGTAAGTCGGGAATAGTTTCGGAACAGCAGATCGTTGTAAACAAACCATTTAGATCGCTACACCACATTTTTTTCAACAATCTATGTATGATTAAAATTAAGTTAGTTATCGTAGTATCTATTACTTATGCACATAGATGTAAAGAAAGCCCATTAATTATCAACATCAGACTTACATGGTCATCATACACTGTTTTTCAATTCATTTTTTGGAGGATAGTTGTTGTTGAATCATAGATCGTCGTCGCGTTTTATCTCTCAGCTGGAGTAAGGGAAGACTGCCGTTCAACGGACTTGTCTGTCAAGAGTCCGAACCAATCTTGAAAAATCGTGCCCGTGTCGATCGTTGAACGAGCAAAGCGTGGAAAGGAACGAGACGCATGCGGCTTAGGCCCGAAGGCTTGTGAATTTGATGGACGTGTGCAATGACAATAAGAGTCTCTATTTGACGCAAGTTCACCGTAGCAGGTGTGGACAGGCATTTCTTGTCGCCTCCTCGGGAGCACGCGGAAGACGATGCTGCCTCACTGGCGACTGCCTTTAGTCGAAGAGAAGACATAACCCATAGATGCATCTTCAGACAAACAGATTTCGTAGCTCTTAAACTACACGGACGTAATATCTAGATAATGCTTGCAATATTTTATCCAAACGTTTCCCTGAAAATTAGTCAATGTATTGGGAAAGGCTTGTCTAGATACGGTAGTGTGCCCAGCGCTGGCTCACACTCTGGTGCCGTCATATGGAAGTATTGTTTAATCCCAAACAACCATCCAGTATGGGCACAAAAGTTACATCGTGTGCGGGCATGATGGGTACAATAGAGTATCTAGCAGTTTTATCGGTGTATCTTGTCCAGAACATCCTTGGAGAAATCGGGCAAGAAATGTGACAATGTATCTAGATACTGTATAAAGATCATTTTCTAGATACTGAATCTAAATACTGTATCTAGATACTGTACCTAGATACTGCATCTAATTACTGTAACTAGATACTGTATCTAGATACTACGCCTAGATACTGTATCTAAATACTTTATCTACATACTGTATCTAAATACTGTATCTAGATCCTATATCTAGATACTTTATTTAGATACCGCATCTAAATACTGTAACTGAATATTGTATCTAGATGCTGTGTCTAAATACTGTATCTAGATACGGTATCTATATACATACTGTATCTAGATACTGTATCTAGAAACTGCATCTAGAGAATGTATCCAGATACTGCACCTAAGTATAGGATCTAGATAGAGTATTTAGATGAAGTATCTAGATGAAGTATCTAGGTACAGAAACTAGACTCTGTATCTAGATACCGTAACTAGATACTTTATCTAGATACTGTGTTTAGATACTGTGTCTAGATACTGTATCTAGACACTGTGTCTAGATACTGTGTCTAGATACTTTATCTAGATGCAGTATCTAGATACAGTATCTAGATACAGTATATAGATACAGTGTCTAGATACTGTATCTAGATACTGTATCTAGATGCTGTATCTAGATGCTGTGTCTAGATACTGTATCTATATACTGCATCTAGATACTGTATCTAGATACGGTATCTAGATACTGAATCTAGATAAAGTATCTAGACACAGTATCTAGACACAGTGTCTAGATACAGTATCTAGACACAGTATCTAGACACAGTATCTAGATACAGGATCTAGATACAGGATCTAGTTACAGTATATAGATACAGTATGTAGATACAGTATCTAGATATTGTATCTAGATACTGTATCTAGATGCTGTATCTAGATGCTGTATCTATATACTGTATCTAGATACTGTATCTAGATACTGTATCTAGATACTGTAACTAGATCCTGTATCTAGATCCTGTATCCAGATACTCTAATTAGATGCCGCATCTAAGTACTGTCACTAAATAATGTACTTAGATACTGTGTCTAGATACTTTATCTAGCCCGGCATAGATCTTGCGGAGCTCCTCCCACGGCCCACTTGCTCCAATGTCGGATGGAGAAAATATTCACATTATAAGTTTCATTAGCAATTAAAACTGTTCTATTCAATCATAATTTAATGACTGGTCACCCTATATTTATTCACAAAGAATGTTAGATAATCTAATGCTAAAACTCCCATCAAATATTGACTTACAAAGTATGTGTTTTTCCTCGCATGCATCTCATTTGACCTTTTTACACTGGTTCCTGTATTCCTGTTTACCAATGTGAATGATCTCTTACCTGCTCTATACTTCTGTCTCCTAACAAAAACTATTGCTGACCCGCTCTATATTTCTGTCTTCTAACAAAAACTATTGCTGACCTGCTCTATATTTCTGTCTCCTAACAAAAACTATTGCTGACCTGCTCTTTACTTCTGTCTTCTAACAAAAACTATTGCTGACCTACTCCATACTTCTGTCTTCTAACAAAAACTATTGCTGACCTGCTCCATACTTCTGTCTTCTAACAAAAACTATTGCTGACCTGCTCCATACTTCTGTCTTCTAACAAAAACTATTGCTGACCTGATCCATACTTCTGTCTTCTAACAAAAACTATTGCTGACCTCCTCCGTACTTCTGTCTTCTAACAAAAACTATTGCTGACCTCCTCCATACTTCTGTCTTCTAACAAAAACTATTGCTGACCTGCTCCATACTTCTGTCTTCTAACAAAAACTATTGCTGACCTGCTCTATATTTCTGTCTCCTAACAAAAACTATTGCTGACCTGCTCTTTACTTTTGTCTTCTAACAAAAACTATTGCTGACCTCCTCCATACTTCTGTCTTCTAACAAAAACTATTGCTGACCTGCTCCATACTTCTGTCTACTAACAAGAGCGATCGGTTACCTGCTCCAGCATAGCATTTGCCTCGTTTGCTCGGCTGTAAATGGAATATGTGATGACCTCTTTGGTAGTGAAATATGTGATGACCTCGTTAGTAGTGAAATATGTGATGGCCTCTTTAGTAGTGAAATATGTGATGACCTCGTTAGTAGTGAAATATTTCAATCACCTCGTTAGTAGTGAAATATGTGATGACCTCGTTAGTAGTGAAATATGTGATGACCTCGTTAGTAGTGAAATATGTGATGACCTCGTTAGTAGTTAAATATATGACCTCGTTAGTAGTGAAATATGTAATGACCTCGTTAGTAGCGCAATATGTGATGACCTCGTTAGCAGTGAAATATGTGATGACCTCGTTAGTAGTGAAATATGTGATGACCTCGTTAGTTACGCAATATGTGATGACCTCGTTAGTAGTGAAATATGTGACGACCTCGTTAGTAGTGAAATATGTGATGACCTCTTTAGTAGTGAAATATGTGATGACCTCGTTAGTAGTGAAATATGTAATGACCTTGTTAGTAGTGAAATATGTGATGACCACGTTAGCAGGGAAATATGTGATGACCTCGTTAGTAGTAAATATGTGATGACCTCGTTAGTAGTGAAATATGTGATGACCTCGTTAGTAGTGAAATATATGATGACCTCGTTAGTAGTGAAATACGTGATAACCTCGTTAGTAGTAAAGTAGATAGTCACTTCCAGTCTTCGAGACAATATTTTTTTAAGTAAACCTTTGAATTATTCTAATCGCGGAACAATTCATTGACACGCCATCAAATCGCTTGAGTAATTCAAGGATATTCGTATAGTTATAAAGCAGACCTGAAAAAATTTCGTATTCATATGATCGTTGAGAGCAAACAGACGTAGGCCTTAAAGACAATAAAGTTTAAAGATGCAAAAGAAGAGTTTAGTTTTCATTTAGATTTATTTTTTAGGTCACATTTTCCATTTTTCAAGATCTTCTCTTCCGTGACTTTCAGTTAAATATTGGCTTAATATTGTAGACGTAAGATGGGTTTCCTCCCTTAAAGGTTCCTGGGGAATATTTCACTTGTAAACAAACTTGTGAATTTATCTAGTAACTCTGTTTCTTAGATTAGCTGGTTAGACGAGACGTCTAACCAGTTAATCTAGTAACTCTATTCCTTAAATTAACTGGCTAGACGAGACGTCTAACCAGCTAATCTAGGAACTCTGTTACTAGATTAGCATGTCAGACGTGTTGTCTAACCAGCTAATCTAGTTACTCTGTTCATAGATTAGCTGGTCAGACGTCTCGTCTGACCAGTTTTACAGCCTGATGTATGTTTCCATACCCGGGTCTTTTCTTCGCCGTAAATTTGAGAACAGATGTTGTTGCCTAATCCTGCAGACCTCAAACACCTGAGATGAAGGTTGTTTTGTCACACTAACCAGACGAATCAAACCATTTTCAAATTATGTTAAACTAGTGAAACAACTACTGTTCTTCGTCATTAGCCATTCAGAGCAATAAAAGCTTTCGTCGCTGCTAACGTTCGTCCGTCTGTCAGTCCGTACAGGGTAAAACGGATATATTATCACCTGCTGCTAAATAATGCTGCTAATTTTATTACGATGATTGCTACCTATGGCAACCTCCGCATTATCGCTTCTGCTAGTGTCACTGTTTTTAACCTGCTTTTCGGTGTTCCGACATTTCTTTGTGAAGTAAAGCGACTGTAGTTCATTATGCCGCGCTGTTCAGTGTTCGGTTGTAAGAACCGAGGAAGTCACTCTAAAGATAACGTTTCGTTGTTAAGGTTTCCTAAATCTCTAGGAGGAAACTACTACTACTCCTAAATCTCTAACCTTGAGGAAACAGTGGCTGCTGGCTACAGGCCGTCAGGATGTCTTCAATTTGAACAACGCCCGAATGTGCTCGGCTCATTTTAATGAGTTTTTTGTAATCAAGCCTAAAGAACACCTTGCTTCCACATTTATACAACGATGCTGTCCAATAACGATGCTGTCCAGTCCGATGCTGTACAATCAAATGGGTTACCGCATATGAGGAGGAAAATTGCAGAAACAAGTCAGTTTTTTGAATCAGTAATCGACTTTGGCTCATTGAATTTTATTGTAGGGCTCATCCTGGTTGATAATGCATTTGGGTCATGTCCCCTTCATCAAGAAATTCTGGGTACACCCCTGGCTAACAGCAAGGTGAGCAGCGGCAGCTAGTCACCTAGACAAGTACTGAATTGTCTACCAAGCTATCTGTGCAGGTGGCTATAGGCATCATATTCATTATTTATTTTACGCCAGTTCATAATTTCTCAGTATTTCAAGTCAATATATGTGGGGGCATCTAAGATGTCACGAAGCAAGGACTTGGACCAATGCTAGTTAATCATGACACAGCAAAATCAAACGTGGGACCAAGTCTTACCAACTGCCTGTGTGGTATAGGAGCTGAGAAGAAAGTGAATCATGAATTCACATACACAGAATTTCAAACAGTTATCAATGTTTTGAAAAAGAAAGTAACTACTAATCACTGATCTTGGTTGTACCTCAAGGAATAGAATTGCAACTCAACAGAAGGTGTTATATTGATAAGTAGCTATGTATAGAGGCACATATATCTGTACTTATAAATACATTATATAATAGAGCTGGAGCTGGGTACAACATTTTACTTACCTGAATAGCCTTCACTACTAATGTATATGTAAAGCATTGCTGTTTTTCAAACAATCTTGTGGATTCTACAGCTGAAAAGCTGTCACAGAGCCTGAAGGTTAGAATATTGGGTAAATTTGGGTAGAAGGACAGATTGAGCCCATGTGGTTGAAGGAATCACTAAGAATTTTTCTGGGTTTCTGTAATTTAATTCAATGCACTTGCCAACCACCAATGTCCACAATATGAAACTGTAATGCATCCATTGATATTCTCGTACAGCACAACTTCTTTATCGGCCACCTGCTCAATCGATGATGCATCTAATCAAGAAAATTTATCCTTCATTTCAGGAGAAACTAATAACAGGGTCTCAGATAGTGTATCTTTGGAGTGCCAGCTATTGTCTTTGCTGTTGAGTGCCTTTTTTGAAGAAAAATCTCTTCCTGTTCATGATCTTTCAATGTTGAGAAATTGCATGTAATAGTTTTAGAATTTACTTCTGCCAAGGTGAAACAAATTTTGGAGAGTTAAGATTTGTTGATCAGATGGGCACTGCAGGCTTGCCTCTGCAGCTAGATTGTTAACAGTGCCAACTAAACCATCATATGGTCCTTTGCAATTTATTGTTGTAAAAAGGATCTAGTTGGCATCCATTTCAAATTCATTTCAATGAAGATTATCAGCCGAGAAGATTATTTGCTTAGTAATTACTTGGTGGCAAATAACTTGATTTCATCAATTCTATCAACTGTCTTTGAAACGAATGCACTGCAACTGTGTTGCATGTTACATTCAGAAATAACAGCAGAACTTAGATGATGATATTTATTACCATGTTTATTGTAATACAGAGTAAGTAGATGAATGGCTGTCATTTGATTATTCTCATGAAAACTTTGCACCTCATCATGCAAAACAAAATAGCGATTTTCTACAAAATTGCAAACCACTAGCGCTTTGTCAGGCTTCAGGGAAGTGTGGTTTCCTCGTAATAAGTGGAAGTCCTGCAGCTTTGTCATGAAGTCACGCTCTTAATTTACTAGCAGATAATTTTCGAAGTGTTCCATGTATGCATCACAGCTAAGTTTTACTGACTGTAGGCTAGAACGACCTGTATTAGTCTGCTTGTTGAACTCAATTCCATCTATGTAATTTTCATCAAATCCAATCAGCAATGTCTCGTTTAGTAGCTAATGTTGTACATCCACATTCTTGACAGTTTTTTGATAGAATTCTTGGGATGGAGGATTCCAATGTAATAGTGCCCAGAGTGGGTCCAGATAGCAGCAGGGTGTCCAGTAGGCAACAAGGTGCCCAGGAGGCAATAAGGTGCCAGGAGCCAGTATGATGTTCAGGAGAAACACGGGTACCCGGATGGCACCAGCTAGCTTAAACCTGTCCCCGTTGTGCCACCTAAGGACCCTGGGTTTGGGCACTAGAGTGCCCTGGAGCATTAGAGTGTCAATGAAGCACTAGAGTACCCAAGTAATGTAGGAATACCAAGGTGGTATATGAATACCGAGATGGTATAAGAATGCCCAGGTGGTATAACAATGACCTGGAGGCACTGGAGTACCCAAGAAGCACTAGAGTACCTTGGAGGCACTGGCTCTGCCCAGTTGGCTCTAGGACTTCAATCAAGTCTAGAGCAATTTTCTTTCTTGTTGAGGACCAACAGCAGTTTCGAGAGAGCAGAATTGCAAGAAGAGAAGGGAAGCGAGACGTTTTGGAGATGTTGGAAATCAATTATAAGACTTTGACATTGACAAGGCAGCACACTTAGTTGTCTCTTATGCATTGCATGGTGTAAACTTTAGCCGGATAATTGTCAAACTACGTTCCAACACCTACAATTATTATCCCATCTGCTAAAAGGGTTCAACACGGAGTCTGCCCAAGTTTGTCTCTCTCAAGAACATCAACACTGCATCTCTGCATATTTCTTTTATCGGTTGAGTGATTTTTTTCTGTTTTTTCTATTAGCCTTTTCAATATAACAGTCATCACAACCTAGCTGTTTGAATACTTGAGAGATTAAGCTGATGTCATCGTCTAAAAAAAACAGTGCTCGCAAATTTTGTAAGATCACAGTAAAAATGTTGTCTATGGCCCCCAGTTTCACATTGGCCGAATGACCTGAGAAATCATGAATGGAAAGATTCGCCTGGGTTGTTTTTCTGTTTACTTTATTTTTCATGTTGTACCTCATGTCCAAGGTATCAAGGAAGGGAAGCTGGTTTTCAGTTTCATTTTCGACATTAGCATTTTTGGACCGCCCTACGGGGGAGCCTGCATTAACTTCGCGTTGGGACTCTGGTGGAACATGAAAGCAAATAATAAATAAATAATTAGCATTTTTGTTGAGAGGTATGAAATTGAAAACTTCCTCAACATACGTGTGCTCCTGTTGTCTATGTAATTTCTGTATATACGTGGGTGCAGTAGAGGATGTTTTCCACCCGAATGTATAAATTTCATCATCACCTGTACGTTGGATCTTAAAGCTGACATTAAAATTGAAAACGCACATTTGTTATGTATAACAAAAAAGATGTTCACATTACATTTTACCGAGTACACAAAATATTATATAAATAATTGGAAATTTGTGCTATTTTTTTCATAAAGAATGTATAGTTTGATAATCTCGTGAACACATTGTAAAACCTTATATTGCTGCATCAATTTACTGAAATCTAATTCACTGCGTCATGCATCTATTTCAGTCGTGCTGTTGTACATTATTCTGCCCCTGATGAATGGTGACTCTTAGAGTAGCTATACTAAGATTCCTTACCTGCTAACACTGGATGCTGACCTCTATTCTGCTCCTGATGAGTGGTGACTCCCAGAGTAGCTATACTAAGATTCCTTACCTGCTAACACTGGATGCTGACCTCTATTCTGCTCCTGATGAGTGGTGACTCTCAGAGTAGCTATACTAAGATTCCTTAGCTGCCAACACTGGATGCTGACCTCTATTCTGCCCCTGATGAGTGGTGACTCTCAGAGTAGCTATACTAAAATTCCTTACCTGCTAACACTGGATGCTGACCCCACCGAAATGTAATTCAAAGTCGTAAATGCGTTCCTGTGTACATTGTTAGTAGTTACCCAAACATGTCACTCTAGATTTTGGTCAAATTTAACTTATAACGCCACGATTAGTTGATGTACAACCTTTGCGTCTTCAATCGTTTGGAGTTCGAACACTGCAATAATAATTGATACTCTTGCAGGTGTTCAGCCTGCTAACCTGGGCATGCTCTTGCAGGTGTTCAGCCTGCTAACCTGTGCATGCTCTTGCAGGTGTTCAGCCTGCTAACCTGTGCATGCTCTTGCAGGTGTTCAGCCTGCTAAGCTGTGCAAGCGCCAACACACCACCGATTCCTCCACGTTTCGGCAGCTCTCTTCCGTATGGGATACATTTCCTCTGCCAATTAAAGGTTGGCTACGTCACTGGATGCTTATGGTGATTTATGCTCCACCTGCTAGCTAGGCTGCTATGGAATTTGGTTGAGGGATGGGTAAGTTGTACAAGGATAGCGAATGGAGACGGACGAATAAACTCATGTAGCAAAACATTCACAGTGCTAAAAGTAAGATATCCACGAAACCTTCAATTTATATGTATACCCGATACCTTCTCATTCTGGCAATGGTTTTTGAAATTGTTTAGATAAGGAATAAATTCTTAAACATAAGACATGAATTTTCATCATCAACTGCGCTATTTTAATTAACGAAAACGAGAGTTCAATTTGCATTCGTTACAGCTCATCTCTAGGGGCCGCCGATTCGGATTACATGGAGCGAAATATTATTTACAAAAGTATCATCTGTGCACGTACAGAAAATGTATATTTTGACAAAAAAAATCCGATTACATAGCGTTGGGAAAACCAATGACACGCGGGGTTGAAAAATAAGAAATACTTGTAGTGGATAAATAACAAAATACATGGATGTGGAAAATAACAAGTACATGGGGTAGGAAAACATGCATGCATGTGGTTAGAGTCCCGAGAACATGGGGTTGGGACATCAAAATGTGCTAACATATTGTAATGAGAAGTCTACATTATTGTACGATGACAAAGATGAGGATGAACGACATGAATTATACAGAAAATATGAATACATTATTTGATTGGGAAATCGAAAAGCGCTAACATATTGTAAAGATGGGTCTAAGCCGTTGTATTAATAATGAATGGGTGAGAAAGCGACATGAGTTATACGAAAAAGTTATACATAAAATACATTTCAAACAACTGAATATATGATATACACACTTCAAGAACGCTAGGAAATGACAAAGTGATTGACAATCAGAATAATACAATGCTGGAATACACAAGTCGGATGACTATACTTCTGTAATAGAAAACAAAGCAAAATATTAGCTAATAAGACAATGATTGTATCAAAAATGGCACGGTAATTGTTAGAAATAATTCAATGAATTATATTAAAATCGAGGTAACCTTTGTTAAAGTTAAAAGCTGCCTATCGTTCTTCGAAAAGACTGAGTTCGTATTTTAATTATACTAAAACGACTAAAACATTTAATACATAAAAACAAACAAAACGCTAGTTAACACTTATGGTAATTGGTAAAGACAATTGTGATCGGTAGCAACATAGAAAACATATGTATCGTCTGAGTAAAAACGATAAGATGGTATCTCAATGTTGAGAGTTATGGTGGTGGTGGTTTCGGACATGCTGAAGAACAGAATGCATTTTCTGGTTACTGGCATTATGCATTTAGCTTGTGCTTGTGGGCAAAGTCACCGTTTTGAATTGATCGGTCAATAGATGTTCCTTAAGCCTATTCGTGAAGGATGAGTTGGATTCAAGATTCTTGAGTCTTGTTGGGAGGCTATTCCAGGATTTTGGTCCAGTGATCGAAAAAGCTCGACAGGCAGTTTCTGTTTTCCTGTGTTCAACGTGCTGAGTCTCATTATTCCTTGTGAATCGATTGTTCTTTTCACCTCGAGAATATAGGTGCCTTTGGCGGCCAGGTGAATGTTTTTCTAGAAGATCTTTATGAATTCTGATCGATATTGAGCCACTGTAATTTTTCGAGGAGAGGACTTACATGGTCTCGTTTTCTGTGGTTATCATCGCATGTTATTCTTGCCGCAAAGCTTATACAACGTTGCACTTTCTCCTTGAATTTTGGTGCATTTCCGCCAAATTGAAAGTCAGTAGTTAATGCGAGAAAATTCTAAAGCGTGAACAATCAGTAATCTTGATTTGAAATCCAATTCTTTTTTTGCGAAACCTAGGAATAAAAGTGTTCCATTCAAGAACACAGAGTAGTTACGTGGTGCTTGAAAGAAAGATCGGGATCAAACCATACTCCCAGACTTATAACTTTATCTTTAACAGGAATGTCAGATTTGCTTATCATGATAGAGAAAATCATTGGAACTGCTTTCCTTGTTTAGTTCGAGCCGAACAAGATGCTATTTGTTTTTTCCAGAGTTAAGCTTGAGTCCATTTTTATCATACCAAGATTTCAGATTAGTTACGAATGTCTCAGCGTCCACTTTCGGCGCATTCGGATCTGACGGTTTTCGGGAAAGCAATATTTGAACATCATCGGCGTACATTACCATTTTTGCTTGATTCAATGGTAATTTACAATCGATGTCATTTACAAAAAACAGGAACAACAAAGGGCCAAGTATCGAACCTTGAGGAACCCCAAAGGCAACTGTGGTCGAATTCGCAATTGATGCGTTATCGAGTTTAACTGATTGTTGCCAATTCATCAGATAACTTTCGAATCAAGTAGGATCTATTCCGATGTTGCGGAGCTTGCCAAAAAGAATTGTATGGCATACAATGTCGAATGCTTTCGATAAGTCTAGCAATAGCAGCAGAGATATCTGCACCTCATCGAACTTTTTGTACAGATCTTCAGCGATGCTCATTAGCGCGTCTTCTGTTGACAACTTTCGCCGATAAGCATACTGGCAGTCATTGAACAGCTTGTTTGATTCGAGGTCATCAATCAATTGGATAGATATTACCTTTTCTAGAATCTTGGATAGGACAGGCAGAAGACTGATCGGTCTAAAGTTAAATGGTTCATTCTTGTCCCCAGATTTATGAATTGCTTATATAATTGCATGCTTCCAGATCTCTGGAAAAACTTCACTTGCTATGGAAATGTTAATAACTGTGCTGATGTAAGACAAGGTAACTATAAGGCTGTCTTTCAGATATTGTATCGCTACACCATCTATTCCTGTAGAATTTGTGTTTCTCAAGGCAAATACAGCTCGTTTTACTTCGTGTTGCGATACTTGCTTTGGTTTCTATTTAACGTTTGCTTCTTGCTCGCTGCCTCCATCGAAAGCTTTTGGACTCCATGTATCTGTTGCGTCGCTCTGTAATCCTTGATAAGCTTCCTGGGTTACTTCTTCAAAAACCTGTTTCCCAACTCCAGCGAAGAAGTTGTTAAATTTTTCTGAAGCTGCTTGAGTATTCGGATAAGTAGGCGAGGTGATCTTTTCTTGTAGTGAACAATTCTTTTCAGTACATTCCACGTTTCTTTCTGATTGTTTTTGCACTGTTCTAGTCCCTCATGATGGTATTTAATTGTTGCCCTCCCAACTTCTCGTTCGATTCTTCTATTTTGAATTCGAAATAATTGTAACCAAGTGATGCTTCGTTTTGCTCTGCGTTTGAGATATTTTTTAAGTGTAATTTCGTATTGCAGTTTTTTCTGCAATCCCTTTAACCAGCATGCTCTTCATTGTTTTTGTTTCCGTTGGCGCCACAGCGTTTAGACATGTGAGAAGATAGTCAGTGAGTAATTGGGCTTGCTCTGTGACGTTATTTGTGCTATGTATCGGTTTTATCATCTCGACGTTTGAAATTATCCGCAGTGTATTTTTTTTGTACGACTGGTTATTTTGTATACTTATTTCTTATATTTTTTGATGTTAATGATGCAGTTTATTTCATGGTGATCCGAGAAAAAAAATGGGCTCCACGTCGGTGGTAACAATGGAAGACAGACAGAGGATCAGACGGAACATATAAGCCTATGGAAAAAGATCAGGTTGCCGTTACTAGAGGTATTGCTGGACACTGGAAGCAGCCAGTTATGTTTGATTTTAATTTTAATATGAATACAGATCATTTAATGAAAATAATTGAAGCGGTCGAAACGGCGGGCTTCTCCGTATTTGCTACTGTGTGTGACATGGCTGGCTGCAATTAAGGTCTACTGAAATCGTAAAATGTATCATCAGAAAGAAACTTCTTCGCAAATCCGTATGATAAGAACAGTCGTATTCATGTGCTTGCCGACGTTCCGCGTTTAGTGAAACTAGTACGAAAAAATCTAATTGATCATGGAATTGTCTTTAATAGCAATGAAGTCAATGCAATGCCTCTAGTTGAACTTCAAGATTTTTCAGAGTTCAGACATCAAAATTGCACCAAAAATAAGGTCATACAATTTAAAAGTTAGAGAAGCGGAACGACAGAAAGTACGCACAGCAGTTCATCTGCTTTCAGCTACCGTGTCAAAGGCCATTTTTTTCCTAGGTGAAAATGATAGGGAGCAACAGCAAAATTTATTTCGCAAGTAGATAGTTGGTTCGATATCATGAACTCTCAGGTTATGCGTGACGATTCTAAAAAGGAAGAGGATGCTTCATGAAATCCGAATAGCAAATGAACATTTTGAATAAAACCATATCTTCAATTCATACCTCGACCGCTTCTGGTAAAGTGTTTGCATTTCAAAAGGGTATTATTATATCGTCGTAGTCTATTGTGTCGCTGTATGACGATTTACATGTTCTTTATAGCATTCGCTACTTTTTGACTAAACGATTAAATCAAGATATCATTGAACATTTGTTCGGCATTTCGTGTTATGACAACATTGGAATTCGTAGCGTCGTGGACGCTATCGCGCCCGTACGAATAACATTACATCCGTTTTCTTCTGCCGCTGTATATATAAATATTTGCGCCAACTCAGCTATTCGTTGAACAGAGGCTTTCGAATAATTCGAACGGAAAATGCGTAAAATTGTCCAAAAGTTTGATAATCTTAAAATTAAATTATACTGGATTTCGTCAAAAAATACCTCGTATATCCACAAATTTACAATTATTTCCACTGTCCGATGCACAAAAAGTAAAACTTCAAAGTATTTACCCAAGAAACACACACGAACAGTAAACAAAGTTTCAGTTTGTCGTTTCAGCCATCGGTGATGGCTGCTTGGTTACCTTTATAAACTGCTTTGTTCCAATCAAATGGTTAGTGTTCTTCAAAAATTGTGGCCAATAAAAAATATAGGAGATCTATTCTTCAAGATGATGGCTTCTCGTTTGAATATATTGAATAAAAATAAACTACTTGAATACAAAACAATTTCGAGCCTAAAATTACTAGCGTGGATATGCCAATATTCGCTGTATTGCACCAGTGACGTCACAGGCAGGCAGGACGGGATCACGACGTCAGACCACGTGATTCTGACGTCACGTCTTAAAACATCCGTTTTACCCTGTAGTGTTAGTGTACCCTGAGTAGATCAATTTGGACCACCAGCCCCGCCTCATTTTCCCTCCGCTGGGCTTTTGGTTGGTCATCGTAAGTTCAAACAAAGGCAAAGTAGCGATAGGAGATCTGCCTGGACCTCCAGCCCTCCCAGCCCCCCTCCGCTGGGTCTGAGCGCAAATCCTGCCCATTATTCTTCTCCAACGATCCTTAGACAATGAGCCTTCCGATTCTACGCAGGATTATTGGATATTGGGTCATCGTCCTTTCTCGTCGCTCTTGAACTGGAAGCTGGACCGAATTGGGTTGTTGCTCTCCATCGCTGCTCTCGGGCCGAGAGATGGATCTTTCACAACCTTTGTCCTTTCTCAATGCTCTCGAGTTAGGAGTAGGACTGGACCGGGCAATCCCTGACTCTCGCTGCTCTCGAGCTGGGAGCAGGACCGTGCTAACTCTTCTCTCTTACTCGCCTCTCCTGAGCTGGGAGGTGGAAGCATCCGTCGGTGACCTAAATTTTGTCGTATGGAAATATTCTGAGTGCTCGGTCAACATGAATAATGTTTGAGGTCAACAGGGATAATGCTAGCTGTATCAAGGGGCTCGTGTGTTTTGAAAAGATGATCATCAGAATTTATTGAAACGTATGTTAGTCCATTGGAACAACGTCAACCGGCAAAGGCCGGTTAGACGTTTTCAATCAATACATTTTTGACTTGGGGTGGACTGATGAATATTTATTTTATAGATAATTAACACTTTATTTTAGTATTTTATTCTTTCTTCTTTCTTGGGCTCTATTATTTTTCTCTGCCTTTTTTTCATGATGATAAATTTTGCATTGACTTTCATTAAATATATCGAGGCTGGTTAAGACAAGGTGACCCAGGGAAGGGGGGTACTCGTGGGACCCGCGGGACTCAGGGGACCCAGGGTTTCAGGAACCCAGGGGACTCTGAAGACCAGGAGGATTTGAGGGACCCACTTGGACCCTTCTAGGGCTCTTTAAGACACTTTTGACACCCTTCGGGAACCTCTTGAAAAACTTTGGGACCCTCTTGAGGCACCTCTGAATACAGGGACCTTTGTTTCCCCCTCCCAAATCTACGTTAAACCTACTCTGTGTTTACGTTAAACCTACTCTGTATCTACGTTAAACCTAATCTGTATCTATGTTAAACCTACTCGGCAACTACGTGTTAATCCTACTCGGTATCTGCTTTAAACCTACTCTGTATCTACGTTGAACCTACGATGTATCTATGTTAAACCTAATCTGTATCTATTTTAAATATTCTCTGTGTCTATGTTGAACCATCCGGAGCCTGCGTTGGAACTTCTCGGAATCTGCGTTGAACAAACTCTGAATCTACGCTGCACCTACTTTGCCACTCTTCAATTGCCCTACGGGAGAGTCTACATTAACTTCGCGTTGGGACTCCGGTGGAAAACTGAAGCAAGTACTACTACTACTAATACATTTTTGATTATACAATGAGAGAAAATTTATGTTCGTATCTGGTATACGGTGCATTTTTGTGATATATGGTAACGCTCAATTGATTTCAATGATATACCGGCATCAGTTCCTGGCTGACGTAGGAAACGCAACGACGGTAAGCGCGAATTTTTAGAAAAGTGAAAAAGGGTTGCTCACTTGTTCTCACTATTCATCCCCAAAGTCGTTCAGCATGAGACAACACGATCTTGAAGGGTTGGAGGGACGCCCATGAGGCGTCAACCCCAAAAGCATTAGGCGACCATCCGTCACACCAGGAAATAAGAGACGGGTCCGTAGCAACGTAGGAACGGTTTGGAGTAAACACGGAACCTCCCAAAAATCTTTCTGACGCAGGCCATCGTCCTGTCTCAGTTATTCTTTATGGACAAGTAAAGTCACCTTCACACTTCTGGCTATAAAGGCCTTCTTCGTGATGTGTTTTTTTTCTTCTCGTTTGCACTCGTTTTCTTCGATACATGTTCCACCATTCACCGGTGTTCATCATGCGCTGGCCCAGCGAGTGAGATCTTCTTGCACGTCTTGGTTGAGCTGCTCGGCGCCAAAAGACTCCTCTAAGACCAACTGGTCTTGTGAATCAAGTAAGAATTCATCACGATTACACTCTTTATTTCCTTATCCGTAACCATACAGAAAATTTGCTATCAAGTCTCCGTGTGGTTAAATCATTTAATTGTATCTGTTTATTACTAATTTTAACACTGATCGTCTTGGTGGCTGTGGGTGGTGGCTGATGGCACGGCTATTATTGACTGTTATAATTGCACTGCTGCATGGTGCTGATTATTTCTTTGATGTATGTAGGTGGCTGACCAGACATACATATGTGCAAAAGTAAGAAAAATACGTCAATTTGATCACATTTTGAAGATATAACTTACATGTTGAAATACTTCTTGAGCGCTTTGGGTTGAGTCAAAAGTGAGGACGATGTGATCGAATGCGCTGCGACTGAAGTGAGATGAAATATGTTGATTCGAGCATAAAGTTCAGTCTATTTTTTTGTAGTGGGAACCTAGCGTTACAATGAGTGTTGAAAGCACTGTTGCTTATCGCCTGACCTGCGGTGATACATTCCTCTTCGCCGGCTGCACATTTGCCAACAGGTAGCCACAACCCATCTATTCCATTCAAGTATCCTCGGTTCAGAAGCCTTTCCCCGTCCCCTGGAGAATTCAGCCCGTCATTTGTTAGTACAAGCAGAGCTCGGAATCTGGAGTTCAAACGCAAATTACCGCAATGAAGAAAAGAAGCAAAACACTTCGATGTTTAGGAATGGCTACGAAACAAAATGGGAGATATAGAACCAGACGGCATTTTAATGAATGGTTGCCTTTGAGCCACACTTGGAATTATTGTCCCTTTTCCTTCGGGCTGCGTGTGGAATGGGAAGGAGGGAGGGTATAGTGGACGTCGGGTTGAAATAGTTGTAAAGGGTGAGGTTAGTTGATTAGTTTTTGTATAGACTTAATTGGCCTGGGCGAGGTGCGTCAATCTGTCATTCGGACTGCCCTCCACTGCCATTATTTTATTCAGTATCATCTTCATGGGTTAGGACATTATATCACTTGATCGTGAATCGTCCACATGAACAGTGTGAAGAAGCTGTGCTGATGGTGACATTTTAACCTATAACTGTTCACATCAATAAACCGAGACACGGTCGTATGATACTAACTATTTTCAAAAAACACAAAGGAACGTCACTCTTAACTGTTATTGATGCTGAATACATTTATATTTCACTACTACCGTCCCCTTTCCCAACTCTGTATTTGATATAACATGCATACAAATAAACGTCTCTCTTAACAATTATTGTTTGATCTGTTTACATACCATGATCATTTCTAATGAACAAGCATGCAAAAACATTTCACATAATATGCATTGTACACACATTCGGTTTGAAATCTTGAGTAATTTTAAACAAACCGTCACAAGTTATAACTTATGAACGGTAGCTTTACAACATTACTATGATTTTGAGCGACAATTTTTTTTTGCATTTCACTCTGCTAATCCAGTAATAAAATCGCTTACCATGACCATGGACATCTTAATTGGAGTGGAATAAAGCCAACTCCAACAAGCATTCAAGCCGCCTGAACCGTTGAACGTTAATGGATGCCGAGTTACGTTCATTATTTTTTCCAATACCCCAATAATTAGGTTTTCAGGGTAACTTCACACCTGATGGACGCGGCCAAGCAGGCGCCGACCATGCCAGAGCATCCCATTGTGGAGAGCAGAGCGAACCAGACATTCGCCAGTGATGTGTTGAAACTAGTACGTGTTTTCCGACATTATCAGGGGGTTGAAGTGTGCATGTGCCGGGTTATGATTCCCAAATTATACTGTTTTTGTATCCCTCCTGGTGTAAGCAATGTTGAAACTGGTCATTGTCTTTTTCTGATTTTTCTGTATTGAACACATACAATAATGATCTGAGATATGAAAAATATTATTTGTATATTCGTTGGAACGCGCATTCATTAAAAGTTCATAACAGTGAAATCCTTCTGTACCTATTCAATACATAATTGATCAGTAGTAACTGCCTTGAGAATTTTCTGTTGTAGTTTCCAATGTGCATAACTGCATTTCTCAACATTGACGTTCATTTGCCACTTGCCGGCTGATTGAGGTCACTTTGAATTGATATGCGGTCCCGCTCGCAGTTTACTTTGTGGCAGAGGTTGTTGTCGTCGGCTAATTGAAATGGGGGACGTCGCTACCAAATTTTTGAAACCACACGCTACTTCCGCAACCTTGGCTTGCTAAACCCGCTGAAGCAACTAGTGCTACTTTAAAAAAATCGCATTACCGTTACCCGCTACTCTGCTACCGCTTTTTTTATTTTAATGGGCTACGGAAGCGCTACATTGAAAAAATCCTGGTTTTCAATACATTTCGGGGGAAACTATATTATATTAAATTGTTCGTTGTTCGCCCATAACAGAAACAAAATCACACAAACAAGAACATTCACTCAATCACCTCCTCCTGCAGCTTCTTATTGATGATCTTGAGGTTGCGCTTTATGCCTGCTTTCCTTCTTGATCATCGCCTCAAAGTTATGGGTCCTGAGGGCTGACCTCATGGGCCTCAGGATAGCAGACCCAAAGCTGAAAAGCCTCTCAACTGATGCAGACGACGAGAACGGCGTGTCGTACTTGAGGAACGGGGTGAGGTCTAAGTCACCAGCGTCGTCGCTGTTTGAGCTTCGTCACCAGCGCCGTCGCTGTGATTATGGTTTAGCTGTGAACTGGAAGTGTGCGGCTTAGCTGTGAACTGGAAGTGTGCGGCTTAGCTGTGAACTGGAAGTTGCGGCTTAGCTGTGAACTGGAAGTGTGCGGCTTAGCTGTGAACTGGAAGTGTGCGGCTTAGCTGTGAACTGGAAGTGTGCGGTTTAGCTGTGAACTGGAAGTGTGCGGCTTAGCTGTGAACTGGAAGTGTGCGAGTTAGCTGTGATTGTGGTTCAGCTGTGAGCTGGAAGTGTGCGAGTTAGCTGTGATTGTGGTTCAGCTGTGAGCTGGAAGTGTGCGAGTTAGCTGTGATTGTGGTTCAGCTGTGAACTGGAAGTGTGCGGTTTAGCTGTGAACTGGAAGTGTGCGGCTTAGCTGTGAACTGGAAGTGTGCGAGTTAGCTGTGATTGTGGTTCAGCTGTGAGCTGGAAGTGTGCGAGTTAGCTGTGATTGTGGTTCAGCTGTGAGCTGGAAGTGTGCGGCTTAGTTGTAAACTGGAAGGGTGCAGTTTAGCTGTGATTGTGGTTTAGCTGTGAACTGGGAATGTGCAGTGTAGCTGCGATTGTGGTTTTGCAGTGAACTAGAAGTTTGCGGTAAAGCTGTGAACTGTAGCAATGCTGTGTCGCCGACTGCTTGTCCCACATGGTCACACCGCTTCAAAGATGCGTTTTCTTATGCTACGTATTTCCTTGCGTAATATAGACTAAAAAACATCATAAAAATATAAATCCATGTGCAATTTTAAACTTGGTTGATGTGCATGAGGCTATACAAATATATATATATA
>SDVV010001929.1:0-24216 GCA_016164225.1 Gammarus roeselii
GAGGTGGCGAGAGAGCGTGCAATCAACAGGCGTGAGTGGAGAATGGTTGATTTTGACGCTGCTCTGATGTGCTTTCCCGCCCTTGACATCCCGCTGTCGGAATGGTCGTGGGTGGGGGGGGCCCGGCCATTATGACGCGGCGGGGGTAAACCAGTGAAAACTGTGGGCCCTGCTGCTGACGACGGTTCCTTGGTACATTCGGGACCCAGAGTGTAAGTTGAGGGGCTACCGGCCGGACCCTTTAGCACAAAAGGGCTAAGTTGTGTGAATGTGAGCGTGTGAGGTGCGCCTTGCCGTCGGCCACCCCCCTTTCTGGGGGATGCGGCCTTGTGTCTGTATCTGTAAATTATCAGAGACCTGAAAAACACACCTTCACTAAGGGGATTTTTCATAAATTCTGTGCGTGCATCAAATTTCTATATGTAGCTCATACTTACTAACAAAGACCTGCTCTTTTAAGCCCTGTAGTCAAACGGTGACATTTCCGACGTCTTGGTGCCCTAAAGAGGGGGCGGGAAGTCACCGTGTTTCTGTCACTACGGTCGACGCTACTTAAATAAATTAGAGGACTCATGATATGCTTGTAATTTACTCTTATATTAGAGGTGCATTAAATTATAAAATAAAATGTGATTATTAATTATTATAAGTCCCGCAAGATTCACTGAGGAATACTGTATATTCAGTTAGTGTATCAAAGGTAAAGTGCCTAAAAGATTTATGAACCAATAATTATCTGTGGATAGTCAATCCCTGAATATCTTTACTGAAATGGTGATTTTTTTATATATGTGGTGATAAAATTTACCAAAGTGGAAATGTTTACTCCAACCATTCAATCAAAATTATGGAAAGTATCGGTTTCGACTGGTGATAGGACGATACCAAAAATTTGGCTGATACCAATACCGATACAAAAAAATTGATCGATACCAATGCGGATACAAAAAAATTGATCGATACCAATACCGATACAACAGATATTAAAAATGACTGATACTTGCTGATTCCAATACCAATACTTTTACACAATTTTGATTCAATGGTTGAAGTATACATTTCCACTTTAATAAATCTTATGCCCACAGAGATAAAAAAAAAATCACTACTTCAGTATAGATAATCAGTGATTTACTATCCACAGATAATTATTGGTTCATTGATCTGATAGGCTCTCTGATTTTGATACATTGACTAAATAGACAGTATTCCTGAGTAAATCTTGCGGGACTTTGAATTAAGTATCACATTTTATTTTATATTATTATGTAGCGTTGATTGGGGTGACTTCCCGCATTTTGCGCATACTTTGAAATAAATCAAAAAGTACATGGCCGATAAACTTTGTATTTACGGTGTGAATAGCTACTTTAATCATCATGAAGCACCGAAGTTTCAACATTGTATCAGCAACCAAAAAAAAGTATTTACAAAAAACCGTGCGGCAAGCTATGGCCCCCAATTGGGGGTGACTTCTTGCACCAAACGGGGTGACTTGCCACACCCCCCATTTATTGATAATTGAAACGAGAATGAAAAGTTTGAGAGTACCAATCGAAGGAGCATGCCTATATTAGTATATGTCAGTTGCTATAGATAAAATGTTGAGTGATATGTTACGTGTGTGACAGGTGTTTTTTATGCTCGTCTCATGCTGCGTCATGCCTGACTGTCAAAGGATTTTTTTTCCCAATTTTGCTGCGGGAAACAAAGTTTTTCTCCAATAATTGTGATCTAACTTTACTGGAAGTCATTTCTTCACATCCTAAGCTAATTATGACCCTAAAGTATCAGTAAATGAGCAAATATTACAAAAAAACAATCTTTTCAATAATACGATACAAGTAAAAAATGTATTTAGTCATTTCTTTAGCAAACTTATTGCATTACCATGAATACAAGTCATGCTATTGTTATCTTGATATGAAAATATGATAAAAATATTGTTCCTGGGCATTAAACATAAGTAAACACTTAGGCCTAGACTTGTCACCATGAGTTATAAACATGGGGTCATTAAAAAATTAGTTACGCATTTTGTAATTAGCTGTGGTGTCATTATTGTAGGTCATTTACTCCCAGATGTCATTGTATGTGCAAAAAATTGCATTTAACTACTTTTCATTGAAGAAAAAAATAGATATTTAATAACAAAATAGGTGCGGGCAGTCACCCCCGATCGTTTTTCCCCTGGGGTGACTCCCCGCAGTTGTATATTTGTATATATCTACAAAAGTTGACATTACTTTACAAAATCCTTCCTATGCAACATACTACATTGTATTTCGAGTATCACCACCGAATTTGGTCCTCATTAATTGGGAACTCTAGAAACAGCATCAAAGTTTGCGGAACATTGATTTTTCCTAACCAAAATTATCAGGGACCTAAAGAAAACCACTTTCACTTTGGCGATTTTTCATAAATTCTCTGCGGGTATTGAATTTCTAAAAGTAGCTGATACTTACTAACAAAGACCTGCTCTTTCAAGCCCTCTAGTCAAACGGTGACATTTCCCACATCTTGGTGCCCAAACGGGGGGTGCGGGCAGTCACCCCGTGTTTCCGACCACGGGGAGTCACCCCGGTCGACGCTACCTATAATAAAAGGGCAAATCGAATGCACATCACAAGTCCTCTTCTTTATAAAGGTATTGTTTACTGGGTGATTCCCTGCGGTGGCAACAGGGGGTGGCAACAGGGGGTGACTACCCGCACCCCCCTTTTGAGCACCGAAATGTTGGAAATGTCACTATTTAGCTAGGAGACTTGCAGGAGCAGGTTTTTGGTGGTACGCATCAGCTACTTGTAGAAACTCTATATGTGCACAGAATTCATGAAAAATTGCTCAAATAAAGATGTGTTTTTGAGGTCTGATGATTTCAGTGTGGAAAAATTGACTTTCCACGAACTTTGATGCTGTGGCTAGTTTCCATTGGATTACGGGCAATATGTTGTAGTTTGTTGCAAGAGAAGGATTTTGGAAAGAAATGTAAACTTTTGTAGATTAGCTAGCATTGACCGGGGTGACTCCCCGCATTTTGCGCATACTTTAAAACGACTCAAAAAGTACACAGCGGAGAACCTTCTTATTTACGGTGTGTAGCTATAGCCACTTTAATGATCATATAGCACCATAAGTTTCAACATTGTATCATCGACCAAAAAAAGTTATTTACGAAAAACCATGCGGTGACCTATGGACCCTAATCGGGGGTGACTTCAGCACTTGAACGGGGTGACTTCCCACACCCCCCATTCATCAATATTTGAAACGCGAATGAAAACTTTGAGAGTACCAATTGGAAGAACATGCCTATATTAGTATATATCAGTTGCTTAAAATAAAATGTGAAGTAAAATATTATGTCTGTGACAGGTGTTTTTGATGCTTGTCTTTTGCTGCCGTCATACCAGACTGTTGGAAGATTTTTTTCCCAATTTTGCCGTGGGAAACAAAGTTTTTCTTGAATAATTGCGCAATCTTACTTTACAGGAAGTCATTTCTCCACATCCCAAACTAATTATGACCCTAAAGTATCAGTAAATGAGCAGATATTACACAAAAACAATCTTTCTAATAATACGACATAACATGTAAAAAAATGTATTTAGTCAATTCTTTCGCAAACTTATTGCATTAACATGAATACAAGTCATGCTAGGTAAGGTATTGGTATCTTGATATGAAAATGTGATGAAAAATATTGCTCCTGGGCATTAAACATAAGTTAACACTTCGGCCTAGACTTGTCACCATGTGTTATAATCATCAGGTCATTATAAAATTCCTTACGCATTTTGAAATTAGCTGAGGTGTCATTATTTTGGGATATTTACTTCAGATGACATTATATGTGCAAAAAAATGCATTTAACTACTTTTCACTGAAGAAAAACCGATATTTAATAACAAAATAGGTGCGGGCAGTCAACCCCCATTGTTTTTTTGCCTGGGGCGACTCCCCGCAGTTGTATATATGTATATATCTACAAAAGTTTACATTTCTTTCCAAAATCCTTCCCACCCAACAAACTACATTGTATTCTGAATATCACCACCAAATTTGGTCCTCATTCAATGGGAACTCTCGACACAGCATACACAGCATCAAAGTTTGCAGAATGTCAATTTTTCCTAACCAAAATTATCAGGGACCTAAACAACACACTTTCACTTTGGCGATTTTTTATAAATTCTGTGCGCCTATCAAATTTCTATAAGTAGCTGATACTTACTAACGAAGACCTGCTCTTTCAAGCCCCGTAGTCAAACGGTGTTATTTCCGATGTCTTGGTGCCCAAAAGGGGGGTGCGGGCAGTCACCCCGTGTTTCCGACCGCGGGGAGTCACCCGGTCGACTCTATACAACCACGGAGAATGACCCCAGGTAAAAAACTATTGGGGGTGATTCCCTGCACCTATTTTGTTTATACATATCTATTTTTCTTCACACAAAATAATGACATCTGGAAGTAAATGACCCAAAATATTTTCAAAACACAAACTAATTTTATAATGACCTGCTGTTTATAACACATGGTGAAAAATCTAGGCCTAAGTGTTAATTCATGTTCAACACCCACGGATATTTCTTCAGATTTTCATATCAAGATATCAATACCTTACCTAGCATGCCTTCATGTTAATGCAATTAGTTTGCTATAGAATTGAATGAATAGATTTTTAACTTGTTTATTGTATGCAGATTGCACAATTGGGCTCAGGGTTGCAAACATTACATGCGTTTTCATCACTGAATTTCAAGAACCAAACCAGCCCTGCAGCTCAGAAGCTGAAATCAGCATATTTAGACCTTTGGGTGCGCTTACAGGGTATGTTTGTGGAGTTACGTGCGCTACTGTCCCTAAATACTAGCAAATACATATTCAGCAGAGAGTTAGAGAAGTGTATCCTAGGCAATGGACTTCAGTATTACAGTTTTGGGTGACCGCACATAGACGCAGATGTCTCAAAAAACAGGCGTCTTCCAAAGCAGAATATAACCTCTAGATGATACTTTCTTTTTGTAGTTATACAAATTAGAATTAACGATTACTGTCAATTTTCAGAACAAAATAGCCACCACTAACAACGTTCACGAATTTTAATTGTTGACTTTACAACTGAGAAAGGTAATGCGTAATTTTGCACGGCCAATCCGGCTGTTTCATGAATGTTACACCTAACTTTTTCACCAAACGTTTCGACATCAGTGTTTGTTTTAGTCTATTGTCAAAATGCAGGAATGTTAAATTGTTGTTCGAACCATTCGGGGAGTAATTTAATATTGCAGTATAGCTATTTGTTGCATTCATACTAATGTCTAAACACAGATGAACTTCGTCTTGACTAATATTATGCGTTGTATTGTGAATTGCCAATTTGCCAATATGCAATATTGGTTTTTGTTTGTTTCTCTAACAGCTGTTGATCCAGAGTGTCCGATCAAAGAAATTACTAGTTCTTCAATGATGTGGTTGTGCAGTGGTCAGGAATCTCAGTGTCAGCTTGAATTGATATGCTATGAAGGAAAATGCATGCATAAAATTGTAGCACACCAAATAGTTTCAAGATTAGTTTACGTTCAACATACTGTCTTTGCGTGCAATATTTTCGAAAGGTGTCATCACGTACGCTTCATCTCAAGATTTCACATGCGCATCAAATATTTTTCAGCAATGTTTGCATGCGCTGCCCACCAAATTATGCAAACTGGTATCGTATTATTAAAAAGATTGTTTTTTCATGATATTCGCTCATTCACTGATACTTTAGGGTAATAAATAGTTCAGGATGTGGAGAAATTACTTCCATTTATGTTAGTTTGCAATTATTGAAGAAAAAATTTGTTTTCTGCAGTAGCAGTGATATCAGGGAAAAAATCCCTTTGACAGTAGAGTGTGTCTGCAGCAAAAGAGGAGCATAAAAATGACCTGTCACAGACGTAATATTTTCTCTAACATTTTATTTGAGACAACTGATATATACTATTAAAGGCATGCTCTTTCTATTGATAATGTCAAACTTTGAATTTGCGTTTTAATGATTGCTATATAGGGGGTGCGGGGAATCACCCCGTTTGGTACAGGTATTCACTCCTGATTGAGGGCCATAGCTCACTGCATGTTTTTTGTACATAATTTTCTTTCTTGTTGATGATACAATGTTGAAACTTACAGTGCTTCATGGTCATAATAGTCTCTATACTCCGTAAATACGAAGTTTCTCAGCCACATACTTCTCGAGTTATTTCATAGTATGCAGAAAATGTTGGGAGTCACTCCAGTTTTGCTATGTGCTGTTAGAGGACCCAAATATATTTCCAAGTATCTGTCATGTGTAGACTATTTTTCATCAATACCAATACTATTGAAAATGGCCAATCTTTAATGATACTGATCTTTGCCAGATCACTAGTGTCAACAAAGCAATAAAAGCATCTGTCATTTTTAGTATTGGTAGTATCAGTATCTCCATCGACCAATTCTTTGGTATTGGTATCTGGCAAATTTGTGGTATCATCTTATCACTACACAGGTGGCTATCATAGTTGACAATAAATTCATTATTCAATTAGGGAGTCTACTAATTACCAGTTAAGAAGCTTTCTAGAGTGCAAAATAAGCAATCAGTAGAGGAAAATTCTCTCCATGTATTTGAAATAAAAATTAGGAGGGAAGCCAATTTTCAATTATTTATTAAGCAGACTCATGAAACTTCACTAATTTTCTGTATGTGTTTAGTCATATTTAACAACTAGATTTGTTTGAAATCATCAGGAAGGTGCAACACATTAGTCAAATTCAATATGGAGATGACACAGATGTCACAATGACACTGCTCCAATCCACCACAATTCTGTCTGAACACCTTGCCAGGGACTTTTGAAAAAGAAAGACCAGCTCATACTCCAATAACCCTCTTTATTGTTTCTAAACTAATTGACGTATCATGAGTGCCTAACAATTTCTTTTCTGGTGTAGCCAACTCAGCAGTTCCTAGTATAGGTCCAAAGACCTTATATGATTGTGGATAAAGATGTGGAAATTCCCATCAAGGCTTCATGCAAACTATTAGGAACAGGACCTCTAGAAGGCTTCTCAGGTTCTGCATTGAATCATACTTCTACCTCTAGCCTCTCTACTCAAATCATTGCCAGCATTAGCGGTTCATACTTTAAAAATCTGGTGCCAGTTGTTTTTTTCCAGTGCTTTTTATTGAGAAATTCTTGGCATGTGCATTTTGCAGGGAATCTAGACAGGCACCAACCACAGGAGATTGGAGATCAAATAAATTGCTATAGAAGCTAACAAAATGCGTCAATCTCCACATAACGTATATATCGATCATGCCGATTGTATGACAAAACATAGGTTGGGTCATGACAGATCCTCATAATTAGATCGCAATCCAAATAGGGGAATCAGAATCAATTTGGGGATCATGATTAGGTAACGGGCAACACTATGCCGGGTCATCAACCATAATTATTACCAAAAAAACTATAACCACATCAATTCTTCCGTTTTCAGTTTGGCGATAAATGAAAACAAGAGCGAAACTTACCAGATCTATTTACAAAATTTACAAAACAGTATTGGTGGAAAGGTGTGCCTATCAAATTTGTTTAGCTCAGCGCCATTTGCCCAGAACGTCAGAACATACTGACAGCAGATAGAAAGAGTACACAGGAAAACTTCATTAATTCTGCATCCGATACACTATGTAAAAATGTTATTGTTAAACATATATGACGAATATTGAAAAAAAAAAAATTCCGCAAACGGATAACCATATTTTCTTATCATAAGGTGATTCCATAGAGTAGGGTAATCGGTATCAATACTTCGAAAACTATGGGACGAATGTCATAGCGTATGAACATATTTTATTTGACTGGCACACAAAGATCTTGTTTGTTTTTTAATTTGAATGCAGTTTTGATGAAAACACAACTGTATATTCTATCATACAGTTGATATACATGATTGAACGATGCTTTGCAGCGCCATCTATACTCTGGGGCGGGAGGACATAAGCTGTTGGTACCTGATCCCACTATCTCACCAGGTGCGAAATTCCACCACCCACTTTCCGATCGCTGCGCCATCTCTTGGATTTGTACTAACATTTAATGAATGTGTCATCATTCATATCGAAAACAGGAATGTAAACAAGAAGACAATCTCTAACCAACCCCCTTCCTTTTCTCTGACGGGCTGCGCTCTAGAGACGTGTAATGATCATATAAGTAACTGATTTCATATAAGTTGCGAGTTGTATATCCAAATATTTCCTTCTATCAATTTTATTGACGGTCTTTCATTAGAAACGACGTGATAGTAGCGATGATTTCATATAGTCAAAAACCAAACTTCAATTCTACCAACGGCAAAAAAAATTGGTTTCGAATTTTAATTCCATTCGTCGTGTCGCCAGACGCAAACTTTCTTGTTCGAGGGGACACGATATAATTACTGATATCGGTACGTAAAGTATTATATCATTGAACGGTTAGACTCGCATGACATTTATTTCCTGGTTTGTGTAAATTTTATTGAGTAGAGCTCGTGCTACTTTAGTGTTCGTTCTAGTTAGTATACAATTATTGAAATACAGATACAGACACTAGGCCGCATGCCCCAAACAAAGGTGGCCGAAGGCAAGGCGCACCTCACACCCTCATACGCTCACACTCACACAACATAGCCATTTCGTGCTAAAGGGCCCGGCCGGTAATCCCGCAACACACACTCAGGGTCACGAGCGAGGATCCGTTGTCAGCAGCAGCGCCCGTCAGTTGTCACTGGTTCACCCATGCCGCGTCCTAATGGAGGGGCCCCCTTCCACCCACGACCATTACAACAAAGGGATGCCAAGGGCGGGAAAGCACATCAGTACAGCGTCAAAATCAACCATTCACATCCATTCTCCACTCACGCCTGTTCATTGCACGCTCTTTCGCTACTTCCACATTCATGTCTCTCCTTCCTAACGCCTTATTCACACCATCCATCCACCCAAACTTCAGTCTACCTCTAGGCCTGCGACCACTCGCCTCCGCATTCATCCATCCTCTCCATGTGCCCGAACCATCTCAGAAGACGCAAATCCACTCTGTCCTCCAACTTCTTCATCATCCCTGTTCTGATTCGAACCACGTCGTTGGTGATCCGGTCTCTCAGCGTTACTCTAGCCATGCTCCTCAAACATATCATCTCGAAAACACCCAACCTTATTCTCTCCTCTACTCTCACCCCTCAAGTTGTCGGACATCACGCGGACTGTGGTGTGGGGCCAATGAGCTCGTGCGCCCAGCGCGTGTATGATGACTAGCGATTCCTTCGCCGTAATATGAAGTTTGCGTTCCCCGGGAGACCAGCGACCGTAAAACTGTTGGTCTCTGCCGCGTACGGCACCTCACGCTTTGTCCGATGCATCCGTCCACAGGAGGTGCTCTGGGGGAAGCATTACGGACGGGACGGTGGGATGAGGTGTCTGGCGGTAGGGATTGTTGAGACGACAGGGCTTGCGGGAGAGGTGGAGGGAGCATACTGCGAGCACTACCTCGTTGAAAAAGTGGTAAGCATGACGTAAGTAAGGTGTGATTACTATTATTATGCCGAGGAAACTTCGGCATAATAATTTCCGTGGCCATGTCCCTGCAGCGGTCGATGCGTTGTAAGGCTGGGGCGATGGACCCGGCCGCACCGTTGAATGAAAGCCCTAAGAAGTCGATCTGCTGGGTGAGTTCTAGAACAGATTGAGGAGAAGGTTGCAGGCCGTCTGGGTGTTACGCCGGCAGTGAAGAGCTGATGGTGCCCAGAGTAGCCCGTTGTCGATGTGGAAGGCTGCATCTATCTCTTGCTGGTGGAATAACGCAGGATCAGCTTCGCGACCACTATGAAGATTTTCGGACCCAGGTTGAGACCGAATGGAAGGGCCAAAAAGAAAAACAGTTGACCTCATTGTTTTAAGGTCAGGAACTTTTGGAACCTGGGATCAATCGGGATGTGTGGAAAGGAGTTCTTGATATCCAACTTGGTGAACCAGAGAGGAGGGTTCAGCACTGCCCGTACGAGCTGCGGGTGAAACATGCGGAACGTGGATATCGGAATGTATCTGTTGAGGTAGGAGGGGTCGATCACCAGGCGATCCCCTCCCGAGGCCTTGGGGACCGTAGAGATGCGAGATACAAAAGCCGGCTGCCTGGGAACCGTCTTCACTATGTCTTTGAGCAGAAATTCCAATACGAGGGTTTTTAAAACATCCCTGCGTTGTCGGTAGGAGACCGTGTAATCGAGTGGGGGAGGGGGTCGTGGCATCCATTTCCATGAGGAGCCTGTGGCGATAATGTGTTTGGCCAAGGGGGTGGCCTGAGTCCAGTGCGAGAGGCGGTTCCTGAGGGTTGCCGGCAGAAAGTCAGAGTTTGCGGAAAGGGGGGTGGTCCCGCTGTCTGTGGTTAGCTGTGGCCTGTGAGCGGGAGGTGGAGGGTCGTTTGTGTGCTGAGGTTCCCCTATCCCCGCCGTGACTACTCCTCTTTGGAACATACGGGCCCCCAGAGCAGGTGGGGGCGGGGCCTGGAGCTTGTCCGAGGTGCACAAGAGCCCCCCCCCCCCGCCTTCATATGGTTTGCCTAGCGTCCTGCTGGGATCGTAGGGCGCGCCCGTGACGGTACGGGTCGGCCACTAAAGGAGATTTGTGTTATTCTGCCTCAGTTATAGAGGGGATGCTGTGTGATAGCTTCCCGGTGTTGCGGAGGTCTCCGTGGACTAGGGGCAACGAAACCTGATTTGAAGGGGCCCATGAAGGAGAGGACCTCTGTCCTGCTACGGAAAGTGTCCAGTGCTTGACTAGCCTATAAGATCGCCCCGTCGGTGAATAGTTGAGGTTCAAATACTGACCCAGCTAACAGATCTGTAATGATCAGCAATCACACTACATTCACTCAGTCAATCCATATTATTACAATTTGTACATTCTTTCGTGTATATATACAATCAGTAGTGTATATAGTAGAAATCATGTAGAGGTAGTGTTAGAAATATTGTACATAGCAACGCATAAAATTACCATAGCAAAAGGATAAAACACATGACCTAGAAACAAACATGACACAACAGGGAATTATTACGTTATTATTGCTTCCGGAACAATAACACACAATTCCATGAGATATTCTCAAACACAACAAATTAATAAAAATTGGTTATCAGGAATCATCCAGCAAGAATGTTGGAAACTCACCGCAGAACGGTTTCCGGACGAACCATTATACCAACATTGTTTATTATTCTCGGGATAAAAGCAAGTGTGGCTGCTTTCGGGATAATTAAACTACTTATAAGTTCGGTCAAGTAAACATTACAACCTCTTCGTACTCCAAGTGAAATTTTTTGACTTTCCATTGACTGAGTTGTAGAGGTCCTTGATTGACCCTACATTATTTTAAATAACACTAAACGCATTATATGTGCATCACAGGCCTATTATGATTAGGCAATCACATATTTTGATATTGTTGCATATCTAATTCGTATACCACGCACTAAAATCCATGGAACATGAATCAGAGGGAATGAATGATTCAGAGAAATATTCTGACAAAACTGGCAACAAGCGCAGCGCGCTTTGTTTCGAGACTCTTCCATTGGCGGGACGCATAGATGCTGTGTGTAGTAGCGTGTTACTGATTCCTGCATCAAAACACGACCAACGAGGTTCAAAAGTTGTGAAATACTTAACATTCACTTAGTGCTACATATACATTGGCTTACCTGACAACCGACAACTCCAGAAGAAAGGTGAGAAGTGAATCTAGGCACAGTGAATCTAAACAGGTCTACAAGACACCATGGTAATAATGCATAGAAGAGGGTTATGAAATCACATTCCTCTGACACATGGACATTGATTCCAGTGTACTAGGAAGCTTTGACCTAATCTACGTCTTATTCATTCCCAGGTCAATCATGCTAGCTATGGCGGATTTTTCTGCAAATCTTCTATTGAGTAGCACCCTACCTTGATCCATACCTATGTACCTATGTACCCATGTATATGTACCTATGTAGCTATGTAGTGCCTATAAATGAAAATACATATTTGTGTAATTAGACATTATACTTTATTTTTATTGTGTCAGCTGAAATATTCAGATTTCAAGTTCATTTCTGTAACTTCTTTAACTTCAAATTGCTGACCACTTAACTAGACTTGTGGTTACCAGATTTAGCTACCTTAGGCTATGATATTTCCTAAGGCCCAAACTGTTTAGTACATGCACCCAATCTGTCTGCCTGTATGAGGCAGGCAGAATGGTATGTGATTATCTTTCCTGCCGCACAGTTTTCCTTAGCCACTATATTCTGTGTGCAGCCTTTCACCCCCTGCTACTGAGGACTTCCGTCTTCAGGCAAGATTGAACTAATTCTGGCCAAACCTGGAAGTTCTGAATCGGGACATTAACTTCCCCCAATCGGATCCCATGACAACTTGAAGTCTGGACACGGGACAGTAATTTCCCCCAATTGGATCCATTGACGCCACCAAGATTTTCCGCCGTCTATATATATCTCAACCTATATTTCTTCTTTCCCCTTCTATATTATCCTTGGATTACTTACAAGAAAAGTTTGGGAATATATATAATCACCTAAAGCTACCGTCCTCTCACTGTCCTTGATTATGTCTGGTGCTTGTCATACACCTTCCTTCTCATGTGGAAAGAAATAATTGGAGTCAGATAAATAAATGAAGTAATTCATATTCAACGCTCACAGAAGCCATTCTTTATCAACTTTTTGAGTAACCAAATAAGGGTAAATTACCCTTCATTAATTAATTAAATCCACATATTATCCATTTACCAAAACACCAACTGGTGAACCACAAAAGAGTGAAGGTTTTTAACTTTATTCGCATTAATTTCGGAGTAGGATACTGTCTTGACTCACTTGGATGGAATAAAACTGCACCAAAATAAAAACCTACAGGACAAATTTGAGAATGAGATAGTAGTCATTACTACCTTGAATGAAATAACATAATTGTCAACGATACCCAACAAGAAAAATATATAATACCAGTGACATTACAATTGCAGCTAGGGTCCTTAGGTCAGTAGTGACTGTTTAGGTGATGTTTATGGTGATGTAAAATATTTTTATTATTGAAGGGTAATTTACCCTTTATTTTTACTCAAAAAGTTAATAGTGAATGAGCTTCTGTGAGCGATAAAAATTCAAGTAAACTTGTACTTTCACTTTCAAGGCACAATCTGACTCTAAGTTGTGCTATCCTTTTCTACAAATGAGGTTGAGTATTATGGGCAAGCATCAAATAACAGACACAAGGACAATGACAGGCTTGGTAATTGATTTCTTTGGTATTGATCCCAACTTAACTAAATGTTGTGATCCAAAGGTAATATAGAAGAGGAAAATAAGATTTGTATAGGAAAGACGGCAGAAAATCTTGGTGGCTTCAATAGATCCCAGAGGGAGTTATCTTGGGGGAAACTTTTGTTCAAGTTCAGTCAGGCCAGAGTTCAGTTTTCGTTTTGCCTGAAGACTTGTGTCCTCATGGCCTCAGTAGCAGGGGGTGAAAGGCTGCCCACAGAACATAGTTGGCTAACAATGTGTGACATAGAAGATGATCACATACCATTCTGCCTGCCTCATACAGGCAGACAGATTGGGTGCATGTAATAAAACAATTTGTTATATCACAAGAGAAATAGCATACACTAAGGTGTTGCTACCAGGAACAAAAAAAATGAAAGTCTTAAGCTCCATAATGCATGAATCTTACTGGCCGTGATATTATGTTCATGTCCCTGATATGCATTCTGGATGTATAATAATTAAAAGAGAGCTGTCAATATTCAAAAAATGTTATTTACACTTCATAGGCACTATATAGCTATATATATCTATACATAGACATGGGTCAAGGTAGGGTGCTACTCAGAATTAAAGATTGCTATCATGTTGGCATAATTGGCAATCTTGGTACGGCATTTGGCAGAGGAGTCCCCCATAGCTAGCTTCATGCCTTACACCGTTGAAATCTTGCATCCAGGTATTTACAATAGTGTCCTGCTGCATAAATCTGCAACTGTATTTATAAGTCTGTTCTACACTGGGGATAGGACATATTAAACACTGTTATTCTCACCTGTCTTCTGTGGAGCAGTATCCAAGGTAAGCCTAAGTACGATGAATTGGCCTAGGCTGTCCATAGGTTTGGCCAGTTAGTGTTCGGTATGGAAACAATTCCCTCTGTGGCCACAGTATCACTTCCTGTATGTTTATGCCGGGATATAATGCTACTTAGAACCTCCTTGCATGTATTTGTATGCAAGAATCTGATAACTGCCACGAGAACTACGATCTTGTGCGACCCGCAGAAGAGTCTAGAAAAACCCCGCTCAGCTTGTTGCCAGATTTTTGTAAAAATATTTCCTTGAATTTTGTAAAAATATTTCTCTGAATCGTTTATTCCTTCTGATGCATGTTCCATGGCTTTTTGTGCGTTGGTATACATATTTATTTAGTCAAAATAAATATTTGTTGCACTGATATTATGGTTGGAAGCTGTTTGTACTAGTTGAACGGAAATGTTGTAGCTACCTACAGAGATATGCAACAATGAGATCAAAAGATGCGATTGCTTAATCGTAATAGTGCTTGTGATGCACGTATAATGCGTTTAGTGTTATTAGGATAATGTAGGGTCAATTGAGGACCTTTGCAACGTACTTTGGAAAAGATCCGTTCAAGGGTCAGAATTTAAAAGGCTCTATGAGAAAATTATAATCCATGTTCTCAATAAGAATTGGAGTGGGATAACTGACTCCTTTCTAAAAAAGCGCATTATAATCTTGGATATAGCTGTATTAGGATTTGGGTCAAAGATAATTCAAATGTTTTGAAATATTTAATTTTCTTAATTGGATTCATTCTCTTATCCCAACTCGGCAAGTGCTCAAGCGTTGACCTCACAATTTGTGAGGCCTCTCCTAAAATTAGGATGAAAGATTGGTAAAGCTGTGAAATTGGGAGCTAGCAATGAGACGTCATCTTGTAATTTAACTATACATGCTCCACGATGTTCTTTTTAGTATTTTTTTTCATTTGTCATAAATACTGAATGAAGTGTCTGTCTGAATGTTCTATCGGGGTTTCCCAGGCATAGCCAACAGCTAAGCTTGGAGATCTTTGGTAGTTCTTCAGTGGCTTTGCAAGTTTCTTTTGATGCCTTGCACGCTATGGAAACCCCGTAGCCACAGTAAACACAGTGGTAACGGGTGGCGGGAAGGACTTGTATCAAAAAAGCCTTTCCTGATACAGTGTTTTCTTGCAGCTACTACCGGCCCCTTTTGAGTACTGGACTCAAGAAACTCATCCTGATCAAGACCATAATAAACTTAGGGAAAGAAGAATTCAAGCAAGACCCTAATTAAATTAGGGAAAGTAGAATAAAAAACAACAACAAGACTTGATCGTGATGAGTAGAGATTAATTAACTTCATCACCATTCTTGCTTCACAATACAAGTTGAGTATTTAAAAATACCATATTGTGTGTTATTTCAGATCCTTGGTGTAAACTCTATTATCAATAATTAATTAATCAACTAGGTCCTTCTGACTAGAAGGATCAACGATAGGGCGGTCCAGGCGGAATCCGGAGCGAGCCTGTCCAGTGTCTTAAGCCAAATCTGGTATCTCCACTGAGCAGCGTCGATGAGGGACCTCGACAATAGTTTGTAAGCGGAGCCTGTGTTGAGCTCTGCCAGACAACGCAGTTACTGAAGGGTAACTGGTGTGCCATCGGTGAGGACTGAAGTCCGGATGCGCTCAAGAATCCCCGTCAGTGATGCGCCGAGGATGTAGCCGTGCAGGTTTTGAGCCCCCTGCGTGCGGAGTCGGAAGACCTTGGTGCGGGATTCTGTGGCAATGTGCTGGACCGGAAAAGTGATCTTATCTTTTGTGGCGTCGAAGTGAGCCTTTGGGGAGAGGATCGGAGCATTCACGAACTCCATCAGAGACTTGACTACCGGGCACTGTGCTGTGAGCGCAAATTGCTTGTTTGACCAAGCGTCGGGGTCCTTCGGTGCCGACCTGTTGGCCAGGGTGGTATTGATTTGCTCGAGGAGTTTAAATAGTGCATTTGGGATACATTCTAGGACGAACAAGCAGTCTTTTCTGACAGTCACCCCCCGATGGGTGGGTTGCTCGAACGCAAAGACACTCATGAGAAGCTGGAGAGGAAGCTTTTTCGAACCTGCTGGAAGCAAAAAAGGGGTGGAACTGAGGACGAGTAGCTGAACCGAGGTGCTGGTTAGATCCACCGGTGAGAAAATGAAGGTAGGGCCCCTTCTCATGAACCATGATCAGGTTGTTAGGGGGCTCTGTGGTGTAGACCTCATAGTCGCAGTTCACTTATCCCTCGGTGTACGTTGCGGTGAGGGGAGGTACATACCACGTCTCATCCGGGGAAGAGGGAAAGGCGGGGGCGGCGTCTCGTCATTGGGGAGCTCCGCCGGAGCGCGCCTGGGTACCGTCCGGAAGCGGGTGGTTTGTGATGGTACCGTAGAGGGCTGGTGCTGTGAACGTGGTCTGTGCGTGAGTGGAGCAATGTCTTTAGCGATTTTACGGCTCCGTTGTCCGATGCGGTCCGCATGGACACGAAGAGCAGGTCCGGGTCCCCCAGGTTGTACTCTCACTGGGAGTAAAACTCCTCCTGGTTGGCTGGCGTCATGCCCAGCATGCTGTCTTCCCGTATGAGGAAGAGGGTGATGCGTCCTTTGTCGCGCATCTGTGACCCAGAAACCGAGGGTGAGGCAGGCGCGTCGGGGGAAGGAACCGCGAGGAGGGAGGGGGTGTTCGTGTGAGTAGGGCTATCCTTGCCCGAGCCCCTCGACGATTAAGGAGATAGCCGTAGGTCGTCTGCTGCTGTGCTGTCCTTCTTTGCCTGCCGTTTGCTAGTCTCCGAGTAGCGAGGGGGATTGCGCTGCATGCCTGGACGTGTAAGGTGGCGGGAGTCAGGGTGCAAAAAGGACCTTGTCTCCGCTGTGGCGCTGCCAGAGTGTCTACGTCTCATACCCGACTTCTGTTCAAGAAAGCCCCGTAGGCCGCCTTGCCTGAGGCCGCTTTCATGGCGAAAGGCAGATGGCGCACCCTGCTGGCCTATACACGTATACCGCGAAGCAGCTGGAGTGTCTCAGGCAGGGGGTATGAAGGTCGTTTATGGGCAGATGACAGGCACATCGGGAGCAGGTAGACCGGGAAGGTGTTTCCGTCATTTTCTGAAATCAAGGAGAGAGAAGTATAAGTCGGAGGTAAAGACTTATACGAGAGTATGGGTATAACACAATATTTTGCGGAAAGTGTTTTGATCCGACCAAAATTTTTGTGATTATGTCGACAAGAAAAAAATTGTTTCGACAATTTTATGTTTCGACAATTCTTGTCGAGAACTGTACCGGTAAATTGTCGTGTCGACAGATTTCTGTCTCGACTTTTTTCTATCTCGAAAAAATTTATGTGTCGACATTTTTTTTTATCGAGAACTGTATCGACAAATGGTCTTGTTGTCAGATTTCTGTCTCGACAACTTTCAGTAACGACCAATTTCTGTTTTGACAATTTTTGTCGAGAACTGTATCGACAGATTTCTGCCTCGACAACTTTCTATCCCGACAAATTTATGTTACGACCATTTTTGTCGAGAACTGTATCGACAAATTGTCGTGTCGACAGATTTCTGGCTCGACAAATTTCCGTTCCGACAAATTTCTGTTGCGACAATTTTTGTCAAGAACTGTATCGACAAATTGTGGTGTCGACAGATTTCTGTCTCGACAATTTTGTCGAGAACTTTATCGACTGATTGTCTTGTCAACATGTTTCTGTGTCGACAAATTTCTGTTTCGACCATTTATGTCGAGAACTGTATCGACATATTGTCGTGTCGACAGATTTCTTTCACGACAAATTTCTGTTGCGACAATTTTTGTCGAGAACTGTATCGACAAATTGTTGTGTCGACAGATTTCCTTCTCGACAATTTTTGTCGAGAACTGTATCGACAAATCGTCGTGTCGTCAGACGCAGCTCACTGAGAGCAAATTCAGTGCGGCAGGACAATAATTGCCGAATCCATCTGTGGCTCTAGAGGCAGTGGGTCACTGCTCCACTGCCCAGATAGGCCGCCGCACACTGAATCTTACCTTCCGAGAAGGTGCTACGATCTGTCAGGATCAGGTGAGGCGGGAGTGCTCCAGGACAGTCGAGGAACCTAAAAGTTTCGAAATTAAAGAGTAAGGTTAAAAGACTCAAAGGTCCAAATCGGTTGGAAACTACATTCAACGGATGTTATTAAGGTTCTCATTGAAACGTCTCTGTATTGTTTTCTCTTCAGGATTCATTCGAATAAAAGCAGAAGCGCAATGCAAACCATATGACTCTCACGAGTGGAAGAGAAATGGGAGCTTAGACACAAAGAACAGTATGCGGTAGTTTATTCCAAACTCAAAAATGTCCCATTGATTAAGGTACTGCCTATGCTCAAAACTGTTTCCTATGCTCTTCTAAGCGCATCTCAAAAAAGAAGAGCGCTAGGATCTTCAGGATCCTAAAATGCTACTGAATGAAGAAACAGCTGTCCAACTGCTCCTGTCTGGATTACATTTATGTTTGGGAATATTTTTTACATGGAGTTGGTTGGAGAAATTTTAATCAAATACTGATTTACTCCTTAACCTAATATACGTTGGTTGATTCCACCACCTTTGTCCATTGCAAGCTGTAAACCTAAATGACAAAATTGTTTGTGCTAACGAAACAATGAGACTTAAATATTGAGAGATTCCCAAGAAGTAGCAGTTACTTATGACTAGTCAATTCAGAAACTTCAGAAAATCGCGAATTTATATGTTGCAAACATTGGTTATTTGTTCAAAGCATATATATTGCATAGCACTCAGAGGATCTGGACCATTTCTTGTTCAAGTTTAAAAGCACGATTTAAAGTAGCAAGACTATTGAAGAGTCATAAAAACTAGTTTAAATGTAAACAAAATAGTTAACTCCACCAAGACGCCCAGCATTTGCTAAACAGTTGTTTTTGAGTTTGTCAGTCGGATTCAGGTCCGTGCGCGCTAGCTGGTAACACCGCGGCTGCCCTATTCAATTGAAGACAATTTTTCTGCACTCATCCGTAGTCATGATAGAACTCTTTATTTAATTTGGAAGTTAGTATGTAACATAATTCGTTATCATAAATACCACTTGTGAATAATTATTTAATGAGCAGCTCCAGGCCCACCTCCCAGAAGGTGCTTCAAATCGGACGAATCCAAACCCCTCTACCTGCTTTGATTTTATTTGATTTGAGCCTCATTTCCACCGGAGCCTCAACGGTCACAATAGGCTTCCCCGTAGGGCTCGACCGTCATTGATTCAGGTAAGTTCGCACGGCCTTGCGTGTGAAAATATTAGTCATGTCAAGATGAAGTCAGTACATATTTCAATTGTGGCATATTCGCGTACTAGCGCGTACGAGAGAGTAAAGAGTTAACACGTGTCTTAGTAAAATGTGTTGTTATCTCTGTGCGTAATGGGGTGGAGAGACCACCTCACTTGCACAGGTGTGTGGGATTTAGACAGCTTCGCAGGGTCCGGTGTGTTTTCCGAAAGCAATAAGCTTTTTACGGTAGGTTGGGCCCGTGAGTAGGCTTTGTAGGTTGCACGGATAGCCATTTTGGTAGCAACAGGGGCAAGGTGGCGCGTTTGATCCTATTTCGACATCCATCAGGTGGTTGTGAGTTATCCACGCGTGTCCCGTGCATAAGCGGTTGATGAACACTTGGTCTTGTCTGTTGGTGAATCTTGTTTCCCATTCTCCGACTGATGGTTTGACTGCAAGCATGTTTTGTCCACTCTGTTGCCACATTTCATCCATCGGGTTGTTAAATGAAAGTTGATAATAGGGAACCAGTCCCGGTAATGTATTGCGAAAATTTCTTCTTGGTGAGTAGATGCCAGTTTAGCAGGCGAGTCCGCAACCGCAAGTTCGTTTCCTCTTATTCCCGCAGAATTCAACTGCCTGACCCGTCTCGGACACCACATTCATCCTTGATAGTCAACCACCCAGTGCATATGTCATTAAAATCGATCTAACAGTTTGAATTGGAACATTTATACAGAATGTAACATTAAGAGGTAGTTTATGCACTAATGCTGAATTTGTGTCGGAATATCGATGACTTGAATATATGCTATACGATTCACGCAGAACACCACTTTCAACAAAATGCCGGTAAAATGGAGTCAAGACAAACAGAAGCCAACGTGAATAATGTGACGTCTCGATTTCATTAAGGAGTTCTTTATCAGCAAGTGGTGTGAATGCTCATGGTTAACACAAAACTTTGATATTCACAAAGAGGATGGTTGAAGAAACAGCTGCAACAACGAAACATTGATATTCATGAAGAGGACGGTTGAAGAAACAGCTGCAACAATGAAACATTGATATTCATGAAGAGGATGGTTGAAGAAACAGCTGCAACAATGAAACATTGATATTCTTGAAGAGGATGGTTGAAGAAACAGCTGCAACAATGAAACATTGATATTCTTGAAGAGGATGGTTGAAGAAACAGCTGCAACAATGAAACATTGATATTTTTGAAGAGGCTGGTTGAAGAAACAGCTGCAACAAAGAAACTTTGATATTCTTGAAAAGGATGGTTGAAGAAACAGCTGCAACAATGAAGCATTGATATTCTTGAAGAGGATGGTTGAAGAAACAGCTGCAATAATGAAACATTGATATTCTTAAAGAGGATGGTTGAAGAAGCAGCTGCAACAATGAAACATTGATATTCATGAAGAGGATGGTTGAAGAAACAGCTGCAACAATGAAACATTGATACTCCTGAAGAGGATGGTTGAAGAAACAGCTGCAACAATGCAACATTGATATTCTTGAAGAGGATGGTTGAAAAAACAGCTGCAACAATGAAACATTGATATTCATGAAGAGGATGGTTGAAGAAACAGCTGCAACAATGAAACATTGATATTCATAAAGAGGATGATTGAAGAAACAGCTGCAACAATGGTACGTTGATATTCATGAAGAGGATGGTTGAAGAAACAGCTGCAACAATGAAACATTGATATTCACAAAGAGGATGGTTGAAGAAACAGCTGCAACAATGGTACATTGATATTCATGAAGAGGGTGGTTGAAGAAACAGCTGCAACAATGGTACATTGATATTCATGAAGAGGATGGTTGAAGAAACAGCTGCAACAATGGTACATTGATATTCATGAAGAGGATGGTTGAAGAAACAGCTGCAACAATGAAAGGAGGCAGAGTGCGCTGAGCTTTGAACAGCTCACACCTCAAAGTGTCGTGTGGGGTTGAACAATGTGGTGAGCACGTCGAGGCTGAACTGTTAATCTTAAATACCGTTTTCAGTATGAAAACCCTCAATTGCAATAATTGTTAAATTATAGACGGTCACCCTGTGTGCACAGTCACCTGCACTAGCCCCTTATGAATGAACACCGTCGGAGTGATCGGCAACCAAGACCAGTCCCCGATGTGGTCTCCACAGACACGACTCGTGCATTGCTCACTTAACAACATCGGAGTGGTCAGCGAACAAGATATTGTTGATTCCAAGTGACGTAACTGAGTATTTGCAACACTGTTATGAGTTCGCAGTCTATTACGATTCGTCAACGATTCTCTTCAAAATTGTAGATAAGATACGCGGTGCAGAGAGCGTCGAGGCCGGCATAGCAAATATGGAAGCGTTTAAGTTGGTTGAACCAACGCCAAAGTGTTGATAGTTACAGAAACTCCGAGGAGACGGGAGAAATGGAGTTGACAGCCCCGACTAGGAAAGTGAATAAAACGGAAATAATCGACGCCACATACATGTAAGATAAAGGCGCTCACAGCTGATTGCCAAACCAAAATAGTTAATAGTATTAAACGAGGACTGGAATACAACTTGCACAGCATATGCTCCATTGTAGGGCAATGACCTATGACAAGAGCGTCTATAACCTCAACTAGTGTTCGCCGGATATCCGCATGTATCCGCATCAGCGGAGCACTCGCACATTAGTGACATCCGCATCCGCAACTTGTCTTCACGCTCATATCCGCATCAGCATCCGCATATAGATGACGGATATATGATGGACCGCCGCATCCCTACTTGCACTCATTACTCTTACACACATATACAAATCATAGCCTCTAAGCAATGTGCACCGAGAGATTAAAGTATGTTCTATACACAATGAAGAAAGCGGTTTAATATGAACACATAATAAATGGTAATTTGTGGTTTTGAGATTTTTCGCTCATCTAGCGGGTTGCAGCGTAGCTGCCACCTGACGTGGATGAAGCGAGAAGAATACAAGCAGTAATAAAAAAAATAGGTGCTTTGAACATGTTTACCGAAGAGCAGCGCTGGAGTTGTTGAAGGCACTAAAAAACGACATTACCAACCTCAGACAGATGGAAGTCCAACCTCAAAGAAGTCTCCTGAGTATAGAAGCGAACACACCGAGGCTGAACGGTAAACCCTATGTAAATTAACTGTAATATATATGAAGGTCCCTCACTCATTTATCGTAATATCATCACTATGTGCGGTGAGAAAAAGTAAATTACATTTGGTTTCCTTTTGAAGTCAAGAATAACTCGCCATTTCTCAGACACCCACCATAGCCTGTTCTAGACCAAATCTTCAAAATTATGTTTCTGAATTAAAATTAACATATGAAGCAAAATGCTCTGAATACGATTTTCTAGTGATTTTACGAGTTATCTAAAGACCCAAAACGAGAAATCGAAAAAGTGGTAATTCGCTGATCTAAAAATTATTCACAGGAGTGCCCGTGCCATTGCACCAAACTCCCGATGAATTGTGTTTAATATAAAGTTCTACGACGTAGGCATTGATCAAATAAGGACCAAGACTTGAGCCCCGTCAATTACCGTTGAGATCCCAACAGCAACCGCCCTGGCACATCCTCAACGACCATCAAAAATGACCGATTAGTGTCCCTCGCACGCAGAAACAGTTTAAAATGCCACGCTAGGAGAGCTTACAATTAGCTTCTAAAGACTCATCCTATCAAACTCACACGAATATCAATTAAATGTGTCTAAATAGACGCCTTAAGTTACGATAGAACACTCTAAAAAAACATTTTACATGTCGGTGTGTCAGGCGATTTTGCCTTGTTTTTACAATGTTTTTCTAGTATTAGGATAACACACCTTTTTTCAACGGCTATTAACGTCACATTTCGTTACCAAACGTTATAAATTTGAAACACTTCAAATATCACGATACTTTTGTTATTTTTTGCCAGCATATTCTTCTTTAATGGAAATGGCTTTCCGTTATATTACTGTAGATTTTTTTACCAAAATACTTTTGTGAGAGTCACAACGGCCAAGGGCCTGGTAAAATAAGTGTTTCAGGGGCTTGTAGATCAACAGCTTCCTCTTGTATAAGCGGAAGTTCGGGTAAGACGGAAGGGGCAAGCTTGTGCAGACCAACACTTTTCTCTCGTAACAGCCGAGGGCCTGGTAACTGGGTGCAGCAGGGTCGTGCAGATCTACAGCTCCCTCTGTAACTGCGAAGGCCTGGCATGATTGGTGTTCCAGGGTCATGGAGATATACAGCTTCCTCTTGTATTTGCGAAAGTTTCGATAAGACGAGTGAACCCAGGTCGTGCAGATCTACAGCTTCCTCTTGTAACAGCGAAGGCCGGGGTAAGTCGGGTCCGGTAGGGTCGCGCAAATCTCCGGTCTAGGCGCCTGGCAGACCCTGGCTTTCCCGTCTGCGCATGGGACGTCAAGCCAAGCATTGCTCGTCAATACGGCACAATTTTCAACTGTATCTCCGTTGGGCTCACCCGACCTCCAGTGTGAGTAGGTGAGATTTCTGCCTGAAAATATAAAATTGATTTCATGCATAACAAAATATCTGAAGTATTCCAAATATATATTATCGATAAAGTGAATTGTCGATTAGTGGTCCCATGAGAAAATAGAAAAGCCTAATTGAGTAAGGAGAGTCGACATATTTTATATTTTTATCGAGGTGATGCACAAGTATGTTGTGGGATACAGTCGTTGATGACTTATCCTTTGTAAGATATA
>SDVV010001930.1:0-24215 GCA_016164225.1 Gammarus roeselii
TACCCCAAGCTGGAGGGTGGCCGACGCAATGGCAGTCCTTACACTCGTCCCCATATACTTACAAAAATAAAATTCTCAACTACTTTGAGGTGCGAGTGGTAATGGAAGAAACGTCAGCACTACTAGTACCTCGTCCAACTTCATAGCGAATTAGGAAAAATACGCCGGAAGTAATTATACGCCGCGTGCACTCACTCGAGCTCTGAGGAATCCGTGCTGACTGCTGAACTCTGGGAAGACGTATTGCAACAGCATCACCTCCATTTGCTCCTTGTAGTTATCCTTCTTGTTGAGTATGCTGCCGAGACTGCCAATCTGAGGAATGGCATCCGTGTTAGTTAGCTTTGAAGGTCTCTGTATCTCTTAGTTACAATCGTTTATTTACAGCATGGCGGAACCGGCATTTCGACGTTTTCAAGCAGTTATATAATTTGTGATTAGCTCTCTGGAACATCACACACCAACTTGTGTGATACTATCTTTCAACACAGGCCTAAGCCCTATTACGTGAAATTATCAGACTTTAGTTGGCAAACATCATGTAAAGGCCTTCAGAACCTACCATGTGGAAAGCGCCGTCCTTGTGCCTAGGGTCGACATTGGGGGTGTTGAGGACACTCATCACAAAGGCCATGACCTTCTCAAGCATCTGCTTGCGCTTGCGGACACACGTCGCCAGCACAGCCTGCGCCGCCGACACCGGGGAGACCAGGTCCTCGTAGATGTCTGGAGTACAAGCAACGGGTAGTGGATGGAGTTAATCTATAAGGGTTTGAGAAGTCAGCGAATGTCAGTGGAAAATAAAAAGGTTGACAGGGAAAGAGACAAATCAAGGATTCAGAAAGACACTGGGCCAAATCCCTCAGGAAAGAGTTTCTGATGGAAAGGCGCACCACACACTCCACTCATACACTCTCGCGCTAACTCATGTACCCATTTGCGCTAAATGGCTCGGCCGGGATACCTCGTAACACACACTTGTGTCATGAGTGTGGTCCTTGGTCAATGTCGGCAGCAGGGTCCAATAGTTACCTGGTTAACCTCTGCTGCGTCACAGAAACCGAGCAGTCCTTCATACAAACACTAGCATCCTGTTTCTCAACAAAACGCCTCAGGCGGAAAAGCAGATAAGGGCAGCGTCAATACTCATACCTTCACAACCATTCTTCACTGATGCCTATCCATTGCACGCTCTCTAGCCACCTCCACATTCGAGTCTTATCTTTTCTAACGCCTGCTTCACACCATCCATCCGAAATTCGGTTGACCTCCACTCAACTTCATATTCATCACTCTTTTTGTCAATCTCCCATGATCTATTCTCTCCAATATAGTATTGGAGCGAGAGTTCGTCCCGACGAACAAGGAGCGGAAGCTGGTTAGTTAGCTTTTTCGGTGTTTTGATGGGAAAAGAACGGAATGAGGCAGTTGTGATACGCATAGCATTGCTTGCGATGATCGAGAGGTGTTCGAGCGTAGTTTTGTAAGCTGGATTGTTCACAACAGCTACACAGTTAATGCGTGAGCGTATCTTTGTTCTGCACAACGTTATGCTGTTGGACCTATCGGCACCGAATTTCAAAGATGTTACCGAAAAGATGAATCCCGATGCACTTTTGCAGCGGGTCTGCAGGGCTGTAATATGAGGGCGCCATGTGAGTTTAGGGTCACACACAATACATAAAAACTTGATAGCCTTCGCATACTATGAGTGTGTAGTGTAGCGTTTGGGCTGGTTTTAGGTGTTGTCCGGGGATGAGAGTAAAATGCATGCGTCAAGTTTTACAGATACAGACACTAGGCCGCATCCCCCAGAAAGGGGGTGGCCGACGGCAAGGTGCACCTCACACAACTTAGCACCTTTTGTGCCAAAGGGTCCTGCCGGTACCAACTCAACATACACTCTGGGTCACGAGTGCAGTCCGAGGATCCGTCATCAGCAGCAATTTTCACTGGTTTACCCCACCTCGTGATAATGGCTGGGCCCTCCCCCCACCCACGACCATCCCGACAGCGATGCCAAGGGTTAAATGACAAAACATTGGAATCTGTTCAAGGGAGCCGCTTCCAACTTGGTTTAAAAACTTCTGGATTTAATATTGAATTGTTAGGGAGCAGGGGTGTCTGAATCATATTTGCAAGTCTTGACGTATAGTGCTAAGCGCAGTCATCAATCACGGGGAAGGATGTCTGCCAGCTGATCGATTTTGAAAATAAAAAGAGACACTTGGGAAGTTCCCTTGAAGACAACATTTACTGTGGCAGGATGGCGACAGTGTGTCTTCAACCGTGGCCCTACAGGTAAGATTGTGAAAATTTTGTTGCTAAAATGGGGTAGAAAGCCTCTCAGGCCGTCGCGATGAAGATCATGATGCCGTATATCCAATTAGTGTCATATGCTTTTCCAACGACGAAGAAAATGGATCCAGCAAGCCACATGTTCCCATTGGACGAAAGCTTGTCAATCAAATATCCGATTGTAGTCGTCTGAGGTTTACAAGTGTTAACAAATGTAGGAAGACAACAACAAGCCTATTGACCAAAACTAGGTTGCCTTTTGATAGCAAGAGGGTTAGTTCTGAATTAGAAAGTCTATGAGAGCCTCATGTGCCATTTCTGTTTTTCATAACAGGGAAGGGAACGGTTTAGCTTTTTATCGGCAATTTATATAGAATTTACCGAGCCGCAACTTAAACGTTTCGATTGTATTGCTGTTTACAACCTCAGCTGTAAGTTTGTTCCAGTGTTTGACGTCTATACGTGAAGAAATTGCGCGTGATGTTGAGTGAGAAACGTTCCCCAACGATTTTGTGTCCATTGTTCCTTGTCACTCTGTTCGAACCTAGAGTGAAAAGGCTCGCTCGGTCGACGTTTTCCTTACCCTTCATTATCTTCCACACTTTGATCATGTTGCTTCTGTCTCGACGTTTTTCTTGCAAATAAAGAATGAGTTGATGTAGCCTGTCTTTGTACAATTTATTCCGCAGCGAGGGGATGAGTTTGACAGCTCTACATTAAACCTTCTCTAATTTAATAACGTCTTTTCTAAGAAATGAAATGGAAACCAGAATTGAACGGCATACATGAGATGGAGTCTAACAAATGCATTAAATAACTTGGGCATACTGTGTTTGTTTTTGCATCGTTACATTGCTGGCTGCTTTTCAAGTTGTTACTCATGATGACACCTAAATCTTCTCTCTTCGGTGGCGGGAGTGAGTTTTTTTCCAGACACTGAATATTCTTGTTTCAGGTTAAGAAGACCTATGTGCATAACTTACCATTTGTCTACATCAAATTTCATTTGCTGCTTCTCTGACCAAGTAACCATTTTGTTCAAGTCTAGTTGGATGTGCTGACACTCATTCAGTTAGCACTTTCCCCCGATCTTAGTATTGTCTGCAAACTTGCTAAAGTTTGAGAGCACATCGATATCGAGATCGTTAATGAATATTATAAAGAGAACTGGCCCCAACACGGATCCTTGAGGCACGCCGCTTGTATCATCACCCCAGGGGGAGGAAGCTCCGTTAAGTACAACTCGCTGCCGACTGTCCGTAAGCCAGCATTTCAATCAGTTGTTAAGCTCGCCTCGAATACCGATGCAGTGTAATTTACTAATTAGGCGCTTGACAGGAGACTTAATCAAAGGCCTTTAGAACGTCAAGGTAAATTACATCGTTTGGAGATTTTGTGCTGTGGATTTCATTTATATTTATATACATAAAAAAAGCAGGTTTGTAAGACTGGAACGGTTGTGTCTAAAGCCATGCTGAGAGTCGTCAACCAATTTGTTCGATTCTAAGAATTCTGTATTTTTAACCGTTATCAAACTTTCCATCAACTTGCCAATGACTGAGGTGATTGGTGATTTATCATGGAGTGGCGCACGCCGCACTAGATGTTGATATGAGAGGAACAGTGGCACGATCATCGAACCAACACGGTCCACTGAGGACAGTTACTGGGTATGCCCAGGGCTGAGATGGACTAATGAACGTCCCTACCTATCTGAGCCTGTGATGCCGGGGAGCGCCCGATACAGTCGAGCAGGTCGTGCCCAGCCTTTGTACCCGGTAGACTCCCTATCATGATATCACGTCGGTGCGTGGTGTGTTGATGGAGCACCCGCGGGATAGCATTAATTTCAACAGTGGGATAGGTCTAATATAGAAACTTAGCATTTGCAACATGCACGTGTCGATGGGTATGCGGTATTTTGGGCGGTGTGGTGGCCGTGGCTCCTAACTAGGGCTAAGCCAGAACGACAACGTCTTAGGCCCTAAGGAGAACAGTTTGAACAACTACTCCCTCATTCAATCCTCTCTTTGTTCCCATTCCCAATGTCCTACAGCTCATTACACTCTTCAGCGCAACTACCCCTTTAAACCCAAACATCACACGTGATTTTGCTTTAGTTTCGACTAGTCCAGCCTTCACCACATGAGAACTCATGCACTGAAAACACTGAGCTTCCTACAATAACTCGTTATTTAGACAATCACTCATTCGACACATAACAGAGATGTTTTCAAGAAAGAATCTTGATAACATCCGTTGTCTTCTAACTTTACTTGGAAATCTCGAAACTTTCACGTTCCTTGAATGTTCGTGAGTTTTAAGGAAGAATAATCTTTTGTCCGCTAGGCGGCGCGTGGCGTCTTGCGCCTATCTGTCTAAATGTCTTTCAGGTACCAGAGCGCTCAGCCGTCAGCCGGCTGAACCCCCAACCCCCATCCTTTCTTTATAAGCGTGACAAGGAAGCGCTGTGGAGGGTGTTGCGTTTGTAAGGAGTGGGCGGACAACTGTTGAAAGCGGTGCAGAGTTTCTATGTTGGCAGCCGAGCATGTGTCAGAATGGGAAGCGAGGTGCGTGATTGGTTCACAGTGAAAGTGGGACTGAGACAAGGCTGCGTGATGTCTTGTTGGCTGTTCAGCCTCTATATGGATGTAGTGGTCAGGGAGGTGAACGCGAGTATGCCAAGTCGTGGCTTGGAACTGTTGGAAGCGAATGGGCGGAGTTGGCAGTTGAACCATTGCTATTTGCGGATGATACGGCCCTGATTGCGGATTCCGAGGGGAAGCTATGTAGGCTAGTGTCTGAGTTTAGTACAGTGTGTGAGAGGAGGAAGCTTCGAGTGAACGTGGGTAAATGTAAAGTATTTGCTCGAGGACTGTCGATGCGAGCAAAATTAGTCTCCCCCTAAATGGAGAGCTCTTGGAGGAAATTCAGTCTTTCAAGTATCTGGGCTCCCATGTGGAGATGATTGAACTAGTGGAAACTAAAGTGAAGGCGTGATTGAAGGAGGGGTGTAAAGTGATGGGTGCACTGAAGAGCGTAATGAGCTGTAGGACGTTGGGGATGGAAGTAAAGAGAGGCTGTAAAAGGGTGTTGTTGTACCAACTGTGCTCTACGGAGCTGAGACTTGGGAGGTGAAAGCAGAGGAGAAAAGAAGTCGCCAACCATGTTTTCGAGATGAAATGTTTGAGGAGCATGGCTGGAGTAACGCTGAGAGGCCGGATCCCCAACGACGTGGTTCGAATCAGAACAGGGATGGTGAAGAAGTTGGAGGACAGAGTGGGTTCGCGTGTGCTGAGATGGTTCGGGCACATGTAGAGGATGGATGAAGGGAGATTGGTAAAAAGGGTGATGAATGCGGAGGCGAGTGGTTGCAGGCCTAGAGGTAGACCAAAGTTGGGGCGGATGGATGGTGTGAAGCAGGCGTCAGGAAGGAGAGACATGAATGTGGAAGTAGCGAGAGAGCGTGCAATGAACAGGCGCGAGTGGAGAATGGTTGATTTTGATGCTGCTCTGATGGGCTTTCCCGCCCTTGGCATCACGTTGACGGGATGGTCGTAGGTGGAGGGAGAGGGGCGGCCATTATGACGCGGTGGGAGTGAACCAGTGAAAACTGTCGGGCCCTGCTGCTGACAACGGATCCTCGGACCGGGACCGCACTTGTGACCCAGAGTGTGTGTTGCGGGGTTACCGGCCGGACCCTTTAGTACAAAAGGGCCAAGTTGTGTGAGTGTGAGCGCGTGAGGTGCGCCTTGTCGTCGGCCACCCCCCCCCCTCTGGGGGATGTGACCCAGTGTCAGTATCTACCAATCAACTGAAATGGGACAGTCAGAGTCGAAAAAACAATCGTATTACTGGTCTAATTATAGATTATTGTACGTGGATCATGTATCAATTGTTTCAATAATTATAACGAAGTGAAGCCATGAATAATTTTTTCAGCCAGTAGACTTTCATGCATAACTGAATAACGACAATGCTCGAATTAGAACGGATATGGTGAAAACGTCAGGACTGAGTATATTTGCGTGTTCTGAGATGGTTCGGGCACATGTTGACGATGGATGATAGGTGAAAAGGGTGATGGAAGCGGAGATCGAGTGGACGCAGGCCTAGAGGTAGACTAAAGTTGGAATGGATGGATGGCATGAAGTAGTAGTAGTAGTTGTTGTATCTGATTTCAACCGGAGGATGGCGTGAAGCAGACGTTAGGTTGGACTATCGAGTGTGGAGGTAGCGAAAGAGCGTGCAATGGACAAGCGTGAGTTTTGACGCTATCCTGATGTGCATTCCCGCCCTTGGTGTCTCGTTGAGAAACGGTGCGGTCACTATGATGCAGCAGGGGAAGCCAGTCATACTGTCGGGCCCGGCTGCTGGCACTGACCTCGGACCACACCCATGACCCAGAGTGTGTTTTGCGGAGTCTTCCTGCCGGATCCTTTACCGCCAAAGGGCTATGATGTGTGAGTATGAGAGAAGTGTGAGTTGCGCCTTGCTGTCGGCCAACTCCCTTTCTGGGGGATTCGGCCTAGTGCCAGTATCTGTAAAATGATTCGGGTTTTCCCTATTTGAAAAAAAAAAATCCCATGAGTTTTCTGTGTTTTCACGAGCGCATTTCGTCTTCACTGCCAGCTGGATGACAGGTTGGGCTGTGTGTGTGCCTACATCATGGCCCTCCTATTCTCACCGTTCTTTTGCCTGATGTATTCAGCAGGGTCGCAGTCCCACAGCTCCTGATCCTTGTCGCTGTGGCACATCAGGGGAAATACGACGTCCTGCAGGATCTGAAGCATATGAGGGGCCACCAGCTTCCACATGACGGCTTGGCCAAGACTGCAAAGAGGACGACACAAGTGTTACGCCAATGAGAGAAGATATTTGTTTGATCTCACTGACTCCGCATGAGAAAGCCTTCATCGCGAAGGTTGGCCCCCTATAACCCCAGGGCTGGCTATGATGTCTGTCTCAGTTATCTTATCAGGCTGTACAAACTTCCATGATGTGTGATCATTCGACAGCACTCTGTCAGTGTGACCAGCTGTATGTGTGACCATCTGTCAGCGTGACTATCTGAATGCCACACGAAAAGCTGTCCCCTTCAGTGCTCAGCTGAGAAACCATGCAGCTAAATCGTAGAATGAACATTTATTGCAGTACTCAACAGTGTTGAAAACTGTATTTTGGGGTGGCAGATTGATCAAAAGAAGATAGACGGCGTGCAAGTACCTTACTAACTCAAGCACGCTCATGCATCACAGAATCGATTTTAAAGGATATCATAAATTTAAAAAATGCACATATCATTAACAAGGGACAGTGGAGACAATCATAACGTTGACTTGTTATAACGCTGGCCCCAAATCACGGTGATTTGTGTCCCTCAAACACAATAACTGTAAGTCCCTCTCAACCACTTCCTCAGCATAGTTTTTTCTTCTCCTACATCATTAGTGTCGCCAACTCGTTCCTATCAACTTTTGGATAGTGCACACTGTACCATGTTGCTAAAGTCAAGTGTCATAACCGACCACTTTAACGCTTCATTTATAATTTAGCTATACTGTAGAGCTTCAGTTTTTCATTGTGTGTACCAACCAATGTTTAGCCTACTTGATGGAAAACACGTTTGAAAGCGTTCCTTGTAGCTAACAAAACGCTCCTCTATCGAATACCACAATTATGAATGCGGACTGTTTACTAATTAAAAGCTAGCGCACATGGGAGAGCCTAGACAACAGTTTCTGGGTAAGTTAATCTGAGGGCAACCGGCTGTTAGCTACAAGAAACACTTTCGAGAGTGTTGAAAAATATACAGAACAGGTTTTCCATTTAGTAAGCAAATATTTGTTTGTAAACCAACACTAGCTCCTCACGCAGTGTGAAACTGATGCTGTACAGATTATAACATGAGTTGCCAATGATTACATTAAGAGTGACGAGGCTTTCTAACGCGCTAGAGCCATCGTTCTTCTGGCTCCGAATAACAAACCAGCAAACAGTACTGCATCAAGTTAGTCTTTGTTTTTTTCTTTCATTGTTTGAGTTAGGTTTACTGTAGTGCAAAGTCAATGTCCTTAACGCGGCGAACGTCTATGGTATGTACGGTACCACAGGAGGTAAAGGAACTCCTAAGGTGCTGAGGCCAAATGGTTGTCAGTACTCCGCGAGTGGCAGTAAGGAGGATTAACACACTACCTACCCTGCTTCTGAGCCCTGAGGATTTGCTATAGTCCTTGAGGTGCCGGGGCTACGCACCCCAACACCTGCTGAGAGGTTGTAGCAACAGAAGAGGGACTAAATTAAGCGTAAAAGCGGTCGGCTATAACAAAAGATGTGCACGATTGATTGCTTCCTGTTTTGGCCTGACAGACGCAGCATGCAGAATGTTTCATCTTTGTGTTCCGATGTGCAGCTAATTCAAGCTAAATTCTTTAATTAGGCTGAAGTCGTGGACATCTACTCATCAGAAAACCAATAACTTCTATTGCCAATTATACGAATACACAAGCCCTAAGGCACGTCCCAGGAAGAGGGTGGCCAACGGCAAGCACAACTCGCACTTCTCTTATACACTCAAAGTCTTGTACTTAGAAAAAAAAGTAACATTTTTCACGTTGATTTTTTTATTTATAAAACCAGTACTAGAACAAAGCAAATTGAATAAAAAAAATTGTTTTCGTTTCTACTTCTACCCCCCATTCTACTTAGTCCTTCTTCTGAATATATTATGGTGTCCAGTCCTTCTCCCATACTTACCCCTATATGCTCGCCCTTATTCCACTCACCCCAGCTCAATGTAGTTGAGCGTCTGATGCATGACCCGGGGGCTAACGTAGAGCCCAGAGCGATACTGGTGCAGGATCTTGAGCAGCACCTCCAGCACGCCGCCGCTGAACGTCTTGAGATACCAAGATGCGAAGCTTTTGTGCTCCGAGCCCACGGTGCTGGGACAACCGTACCTATGAAGAGGTAGCTGGTTAAATGACCGCTTGCGGGTGAAGAAGACCTGACACGTTCACATAGATTCATTTCTTAGAAATTAGAGTTTCAATGATACAAAAAAACGGCTCAAAAGTTGTCCACACAACCAATTTTAATGTTTGGCGATCGTTTGCACAGTTTTAATCTTCTCGTATAGCTACGTAAGATATATAGATTCCATTTCAAGACTGAAATGTTTCTAGACTCAAGTCTAGAAACCAAGTTTAATCTGAAACACTCACTAGCCTCTCACAGCCCTGAAACATTCTTCCACAGGCAAACATTGACATCTCGAGACCTTTCGTTTTCAACCCAAATAACTGACCTCTCGAAGATCCTGTTAAGTATGTGCAAGGCCCACTTGTAGAGCTTCCAGCCGGGCATCTCGGGACGATCATCAGGGTCATCGGGCACGGGGGCGGAGGGCGGCACTGCGGGGCGGGAGAGGATCTGCCGTAAGGCCTCCAACCACTCTGTCAGCACCGGTCGGGAGAGCAGCTGGGCGGGGAACTGAAACTGGACGGGAAATATGAGAAAAGAGGATTAGGCAACACCGAAGAACAGGGAGAGAGGAGGGAGAGGGGGAAGGAGGCGAGGGTAATCAAATACTGACACATTTGCTGGTGTGAAATCAACCTTGAGTCTTCTGATGTTACACATTTTAATTTACACCTCAAGTTGGCTTATAGTTCGTTTCCAGTTCAATGATAAAGCGAATCAATTCAGCATGTTGAAGCATAAGGAGTATTCAGTATCTGTCGAATGCCACCAATAAATTATTAATTAAAAAACCCGTCCATGGCTCGGCAAATTCCTACTGCCACAATTCTGATAGTGCCATCACAATAGTCGAGACTAGGGTTATCGTTCGCCATATGCTGAAATATTCTTTAACCTCATCCTTTTACTTCATGTCCTTCCAAGTCAATGAGCCCATTTCACACGAGACACTGCTCCACATCCCTCACCTGTGTGAGTGCATAAAATATTTTGAGTATTTGTTTCTGCAGCAGCATGTTGTGGTCAGTCTGGTCACGCTGGAGGTGCACGAGCCGCTCGTACAACATTGGCAGTAGCACAGTCATGGCGGAAAACAGTGGCTGGCGGTCGTTGCCCTTTTTGTACCTGCAGGTAAAGGAAAGAGTGAGTATGTGTGTCGAATGAAACTGATGCTGGTGGAGGAGCTAATATCAACAGATTAGGTGTATAACCATCTTGCTACCAGCTTCTTGTAGTAGATAAATAATTATCCGTCTATTTCAGGGGTAATAGCCCTATAATATGTAGGCATTATTATTTGGTAGCCTAGTTAGAAGTTTGATTGTACAGAAAAAGATATACACGGACAGACACTAGGCTGAATCCCCCAGAAAGGGGGTTGACCGACGGCAAGGCGCACCTCACACCCTCACAACTTAGCCCTTTAGCGCTAAAGGGTCCGGCCGGTAACAGCGCAACACACACTGGGTCACGAGTGCGGTCCGAGTTTGTTTGCAGCCTTGATAAAGTTTGAGTTGGAAACCATAAAACAAAATATGTGAGCTATTTTTTTACATCAAATTATAAATAAGGTAGCCCTGTAACTCATGAAGTAGCAAGCGCTTATTCTACATGAGAAGAGTCTGCAAATGCTCCGCCCCATCAGGCCCCTGTCCAACTAACTCGTAATTCTTGTTGAGCTGATAGAGGCAGAGGAGGGCGCCAGACCACAGCCCTGTGTCGGGGCTGTTAAGATAGTTGCGGATACTGTCCACGATGCTGGGCCAAGCGAGAGGGAAGTCGTGTTTGATGATGTGCAGCGTGCACACACCCAGCTGGACCCTGCACAAAGAGAGGTAAGCGAGGGTTACTTGAGGTGCCTTAAGTGAAGAAACATAGCTTATCTTCAGAAGGCAAGAAACAAAGGCTTCTGTCTTCAAATGGTACAAAACAAAGATCATTTTCAGAAAGCAAGAAACGAAGGCTCACTTCAGAAAGCAAGAAACAAATGCTTTCTTCAGAGAGTAGGAAACAAATAATCTCTTCAGAAGGTGAAAGAAACAAAGACGTGAAGTGCTGCCATCAAAGACCAGCCTGAAATTTTCTACATGCCAACAAATACAGATACAGACACTAGGCCGCATCCCGCAGACAATGGGGTGGCCGACCGCAAGGCGCACCTCACACCCTCACACTCACACAAATTAGCCATTTTGTGCTAAAGGGTCCGGCCGGTAACCCCGCAACATACATACACTCCGAATCACAAGTGCAGTCCGAGGATCCGTTGTCAGCAGCGGGTCCCGACAGTTTTCACTGGTTTACCCCCGACGCGTCATAATAGCCGGGTCCCCCTCCCACCCACGACTATCCCGACAACGGGATGCCAAAGGTGGGTGAAAAGCACATCAGAGCAGCGTCAAAATCGACCATTCACAACCATTCTCCACTCACGCCTGTTCATTACACACTCTCTTGCTACTTCCACATTCATGTCTCTCCTTCCTCAAGCCTGCTTCCAACCATCCATCCACCCAAACTTCGGGCTACCTCTAGGTCTGCAACCACTCGCTTTCGCATTCATCACCCTCTTCACCAATCTCTCTTTGTCCATCCTCTTCATGTGCCCGAACCATCTCAGAACACGCGCATCCACTCAGTCCTCCAACTTCTTCATCAACCTTGTTCTGCTTCGAACCACGTCGTTGGTGATCTGGTCTCTCAGCGTTACTCCAGCCATGCTCCTCAAACATTTCATCTCGAAAACATTCAACCTTCTCTCCTCTGCTCTCACCTCCCAAGTCTCAGCTCCGTAGAGCTCAGTTGGGACGACAACACCCTCATACAGCCGTCTCTTTGCTTCCTTCCCCAACATCCAACAGCTCATTACACTCTTCAGTGCACATAACACTTCACACTCCTCCTTTATTCGCGCCTTCACTACAGTTTCCACTAGTTCAGTTATCTCCACATAAGACCAACAAATGCTTTGATAACAAAAATTAGCAAAATAAAATTGTCAAAACTTGACAGCTTTTGTGGCTCATTATTCCTTTGCTAGCCTAGTACTCAAACAAAGGTATCAATTTTTACATCGTATCAATATGGTCAGAAAACAAACTATTTAAATTTCAGCAGCAACATTCAGATATATAGATATAAGGTGGATCACACAAAAGCTGTGTGGTCAATGACAAGCCACACACACGACTAAGGCACACAAACATACCCAAACTTAGCCCTTATCCACTGAAGGGTTCCAAACGGAGCCCACAACACACACTCCATGTCAAGAGTGAGGCCGGAGGTCAGCGTCAGCAGCAGGCTTACCCAGCGGCGCCATACTTGCCGGGCCTTCCTCCGCCCTCGTCCATCCCGTTCATTATGCCCAAATTATGGTATTCCACCAGGCATATGCAAACTTATCTCTCCTTTCATCCCTCTAATACCCTAATCACCAATCTTGCATCATCCCTCTTCACCACGTGTCTGAACAATCTCAGAACGCACAAATCTACTCGTTCCTCCAAACCATTCTCTTTCTACTTGCTATTAGTATAACAACCACCTTTGCTCCTATAAACAAGGCCTTTGAGCTCATTACTCTTCAGTGCATTCAACACTTTACACCCTACCATCCCTAAACATTCCACATTAGCCCCACATGAGAGCCCAGGTTCATAACACTTAACTTCCTACAATCACTCAATTTAAGTGGACAGATTCCCTCTGCATTGTCATTTTTTGCACATTTGTTACAAGATAACTCATATTTGATGAGCCAATAATGTTTGTCTGTAACTATAGCAGCTACAGAATATTGATGTCCAAATTCAAATATCAATAATGGTACATGATGGAGCTAATGAGATCGGCTCATGCTTTAGCCCATTAATTAATACAGCAAATATAATTGAGTAGCTATTCAACATCATCCAGTCCTACAATGTGAAACGGGCCTAATATGTTATAACAGTGTTTAGTTAGCCATCGCCTACCCATGTGTGTGTTAACATGCCCTACACCTCAAGCCGTGCACTCGACAGGTTGATTTAGTGACAGTCGCCGCTCTCGCCAGCTCAAGGCCTGTCTCTGAGTACCGTTGCCAACTAGGCTGTAATTTTATGTTTATCCCGATTCATATATTCTGGGTAATTGAAGGGTTCTGGAATATTCTTCTTGCGTAATCCTAACACTGTAGAACTAAAGACAGGCTATACTGTGGTGTTCTGCTTTTAAGGAAAAGGAACACGCATGCATAAGTATTCAACTAAGAACTGGCGACTGCCCTCTTCCATCAAACATTTCTCCATTCAACAACCATACCGTATACTTATTTTGAGTTATAAGACAATGATTGTGTCCTGTGTATCAATCACCATGTTCATATGAATTAATAGGCTTGTACAAGAATTATTGCGGTTGTAGGAATCATTTGAGTCGAGGCTCAGAAGCACAAATGCTCTCCTTTTGCTGCACATTTGTGCCTAGCCTAGCCTGCCTTGTGCCAGCTTGCGTTATTGTTCGCGCGCAGAATATTTCAAACGAGGGTGACCTGGCCTCCAGTTCAGTTAGTAGAGAACCATGGTCCCAAGAGCATCTGATGGGAGGAGGTTAGCATTGTATGATACTGATTCAAATAAATATGAGCATACTGTGTCATATCACTACACTTATATTCCATAAACTTTTGTTCAGTGTTTTTATGTCTTGTTTTGCATCTTCCTTCCTGCTTGACTCACACATTTACTGTAATAACCACTTTCTAAATATTGTTTTATGGTTACCATCAACAAATTAATAATATCTTACAATATTGTTTATTTATTTAAAAACTTGCACCACCCTTAACGCTTCTAAAGACATAATAGATAAAATCTTTCAACACTGGTGACAGCTGTGAGATTTGGAGCAAATAAATAGTCTCATTCCTCATATAAATCATGTTTCAAGTCCCCTTACGCACTCCTCTGTTGAGACACTCGAACCAGCCTATACATCTCTCGTGTCACACGCTATCAATTAAAATAAAACAAACATACAATGGGGGAGCAGCAATGCAACCTGACGAGAGGATAACCGCAGGGAGGATAGATAACCGCAGGGAGGATAGATAACCGCAACGATGAGGGGGCGAACAACAAGTCTGCGTGGACCGAGTGCCACGTCTGCCTGCGCTTGCCTGTCTGAAACGTCTGCCAACCCTGCCTGTCGACTTTCTGCCCGTCTGTCAATTTGTGACAGAACGACACAAAACAGTCCTGGGACGCCAGCGAGTCACACACATGTCTGCCACTGTCAGAGAAGCAGGCTCCTCTCCTCCAGGACGGTCCGGGCTGACAGACGACGGCCATGCGACACCTGCATGGCCGACATCACAACAATCTGCAATCATGTTGACAATTTATCAGGACCATGTGGCACCCTTGAAGGCACCACTTGACGTCCTGCAGGTGCACTCAACTTCTCGTGCAGAAAACTAACTAAGTAGTCTAGGACATAAGCTGTGCCCAAGTGTGAAATAATCAAGAAACAGTGTGATATATCGAGATAGGCATTTCTCCCGTAAAAAAATGAAATGAGAGTTTGTGAAAATAAAGCAATTACAGTTTCCTCACAAAACTTCAATATATATGTCTGCAAATTCATCATGGAATGAGATCAAAATTAGCTCTGAAATCAAATTTCAATCAAGTGGGTGTGATCAACAGGCGAGGGATCGTCCGACCAGCGTCTTTTAAAAAAATAATTCAGTAAAGCCAGCCTCGGTTGCAGGAAGTGAATCCTAATCTGTGCAGAATATATTATATCAAAAAATATAAATATATTGGAAAAATTTATAAGAAAAATCAAATCTCGAAAATAAAAATATTGTGTAGATTAGAAGATAGTGCGTAGCTAACCCATATAGTACATTGTCTTCTTTTGTAGTTTTTAATTCTTTCTAGAGCGAATTGAAACGTCGACAACGGGTGATAATAAATTTTAGTATGTTCTGTTCCGTGCCAAAGTTCATACAGTGTCTTGTTTTCCGTTTCAAATTTCATGCAGTAGGAAAAAATTTCACTGAATATTAGTCCTGTGACGCGTGTAATTTATAAATTGTGCTATTAGTCATTCCATCCTTTTTACAGTCATGTGATTTCATGATCCGTCAGGTTAGCAGACATCAATGCGAACGTCCTGTCTATGATAGAAGTGGGCCAATTAATTTCAGGAAATTGGCCAAAGCAGTGTTTTTAAGAGAAAATTGTAAAAACTTTGTAAATTTAAAAAATGTTGCATTTACTACTTGCAGAATTGCACAGTTTGAACACAGTGAAAAATACCATGTGATGAGTAGGAGCTCCATGCGAGCAATGAGTATGTCTGACCAAGACGACACATGAGTGCGAGAGGGATGACCCCAAGCACAGAGGAATGAATGAACAAACCTTCACCAACACCACGCAAAACAGGGACAAAACCAAAACATGCGATGACTCCGTAAATAAAGAGAAACGATGGCGCAAGTCGCTCCTACGCAATAATTTCTGACCCAGGTTGGTGTACAATAATAAAAGTGTGAAGCGCCTTAGTTTTTCATATTAAAAAAACGAGCAAGAGGCCCTTTTCTGGGGAGGTGAGAACCGACCTACAAGCAGACAAAACCAATCCAGGTATGCTTGAGTCATATCTGATTCCAAATATGATAAGATCAGAATATCTTAATGTCTAGACCAGTCATGGCCACTGTAGGAATAAATGCTTAGAAACAGAGGTGAACGTACAACCCACTGAAACCCAGGGCGGCATGTCAAGGTAAACACGTTTGAATGTACTAACGTGTTCAATTGAATTCATTATGAATTCATACCGTTAACCCCAATTAACCTGATCCAGCTAAAAAAAAAAAAAAAAACGCAACACACACAACACCCAACAACAAAAATAAACCAAACACAACACTTCAATGCCACAACTTGAATGATTATTTTCCGATCGAACGTGAAATTCATTGTGTTCTAAAAGTAAATCTAAGAGTGATGCACATCGAAGTTCAATTTACTGAATACATTAACATTAGAGGTGTATATACGCAATTCATAAGATGTGTGAGGTATAACCTGTCACCTGAATGTGATTATTACTATGTCCATGACAATGTGTACGGCAATTAGTCTAAGTCATGTCTCCCGCATTGTGTAATTAGCTTAGAAGCTTTGTTCCCTTTTTGCATATGTTAGTTCAACGGTACCTTGAACCAACATGCACTGAAATGAGGAAAACAGTACAATAAAACTAGTAGAGTCTCTATCCCATCTTTCCGTGGCCCCCTGTCCAACAGGCAAAACGTTGTAAAAATTGGTTTAGCGAATTGTCAAGCAGCATGATTGTACCTCTAAAGCAAGACATTAATTGTCAATAAAAATTTGCATACAGCCCTCCCAGCAATATCAAATATGCAACCATGATGCCAACACTTGGATGTTTCTTTTCACAATTGATCTTACCATGCAACACACGCCATATTTTTTTTCTATGCTGCAAGCTCAGAGATTTTTTTCTTCTTGACATTCAATACACACCCTATCATCTATCACAAAGTTTTTCATAATATTCAGTCATGCCTAAAAGCACCGAGCACTCCGTTATCCCACATTGAACCTCCCACTGGTAGAGAAAGTGACCAGTCAAAGGTGAACTATGCCTGTTCGACAGAGCAGCGTTTTGGGGGGCGTTTGGAGGCACACAATGACTTACATTGGCTGAAAGTGGGGACACTTTCCTTTAAATAAAGAGAGTGGAGTGTTATGATCAACCTCAGCTAGCAGATATATATATGTCTCAATGTCTATCCAGACATTCCCATAAAGCTTGAGTCTTTCTCCCTGTGCAAGAAACAATGTAGGCCTGTCAACCCTAGCTTAGGTTACACGGTGAGAAACCGCTTCTTGGCATATTTTTCATAGCCCCCAAAAGTGTTTCTTTTAGCAAACATCAGTTTGCTCCCCAACTTGATTACTTAAATGAAAGATGTCAAGAAGTGTAAGTCATTTGTACCTGTCTGTCAAAAGTAAGTAAGGGAGCAATTTGGGGCCGGAAATTGATAACGAAGAGAGGACAAGTTTCACTCTCATAGCCCCCAGTAGCCTTTAAAGTTGTCATGGATTTAGGGCAGACTCTAAGATTTTACAGTAGGACTGAAATTTACTTGTTGCCAATAAGGGTCAAGGATTTGGGATGTCCAGCCCCTCAGAGGCTACCAAACTGTAAAGCTGTCCCCTCATTGGAGAGCTCGCGCCTCTATTTCAGTTCACGCCATTTCGAGATTTTCAGGTCATTCGGGTAGTGAAGAGGTTGGGACATCACACAACACATCCTGTTCATGGGGGAAGGGTGCTCTTTTGTGAACTTCAGTCAACTTCATTGTACTTAACTTTCTTCCTACATAACTTGATGATGTTCTCATACCTTCTCTTTTTATAGTATCACAATCATTATTCATGCTCGTTCAAGAAGTACCCTGTTTACTCGTTTTTGTTACATTATTCAAAATAATATGAAAATATCTGATCATTACTACCTTATGCCACCTTTAAATTTTTTAAAAAGACCTTTATAGTAATCAAAGTTTATAACAAATACAGCAAATATAATTGAGTAGCTATTCAAAATAATCCAGTCCTACAATGTAGAGTTTGATGAAGGGTTCACCTGATGAGGTCTGGGGAGTGTACCACAGCATCCACAATAGAGTTCCTGATGAAGTCCTTGTCTTGGTTGTGCAGAATGAACTCGTGTTCTGGTTCGGATCTGTGGGCAGAAAACGGGGTCAACTTAGCGCACACTAATGCAGGATAAGAGTGTTGGGAATTTCTAGTGCCAGCAACAACATCTATTGTCAATTCAGCAATTAGTGATTCAATAATTGATCGGCAGTTTTGTTATCTTAACACATGAGGGACCATGTTAAGGTATGGAATTGTTCTAATGAGTCAGATGAACATCTACCAAGACAATCTGTTGCAATTCATGCCTTACCAATACAGATTGATAAATTAAATATGATTGATGTAATAAATACCACTTCACCTACAACAATCTGACCGAGGCTGAGTTAGCATTCATACCTACAATATGTATAGCCTACCTAGAGATAGACTACCTTCACCAGCCTATTATCCACTAGAAATGTTGAAACATTTAAGTACCAATTAGAGGTTAGATTAGAGTGACTGGGTGTACTACAGCTTCAAGTCAATATCCTTTACTGTGCATGTGTCGAAATTACAAGTAGCTACAAACTGGTGGAAACAATGGAGCTACATTTTGACTAATAATTTTATCAAAAAATGAAAGCCTGACAGTGTGACACTGCCAGGCTACAGAAGATGTAACCTTTTTCAAAAATAATTCATAAGTTGTGTTAGTTTAGCTTACTAATAATTCCTTGGGCACAATTATGTAGCTAGCTACTTTTAATCAGGATTAACAATGACAAGGTCACAAGCCATGTAGGGCAAGACACAGCAGTATCTAGATGCATTTATACCAATACTTCATCCAATTTATGGAAATGTTTGATAAAAAATAACTGAAAATTAAATCAGGATACTGCATTTCTTCCAACACTGCATCAGCACTCACACTGTGGCAGCATCAGCAGGGTCAGGCTTGGCTGGCTCTTGCCAAGCCTGTGTCACCAGGTTCTTAAGAAAGATCACTGCCGCCTGTCGCTCTGCCGTCTCCAGCTGCTGGTCAGGAGACATCACCAGCTGCAGCAGTGCAGGGCCAAACCCCGCGATCTTGCGGATCTGAAACAAAAATGCAGAGCATAGAAATGGCAGCTTTGTTATGTCATGTCACACTATACAACAGAAGAAAAAAATTTAAAAGGTTTTGTATCTACTAAAATTCCAAGAAAACAAATTTGGCAGCTAATCATGAAAAAATGGCAATATAAAAATTGTCAACGGAAGTGCCAACAACAGATTGAACTGAGAACTATGCCAGATTCATGGCACAGTGGGAAGTTTTTGCTGATAGATCAACAAACAAAACTGTAAATAAACACCCAAGGATTTAGAGATTTCAAGGATTTAAGGAAGGATTCAAGGATTATGTCAATTGTAAGGCTGGAAAAAATAAAATAAACCAAAATATTAGTAAAACTGTAAATGTATGTTTAGTAGGCATTAAAAATGTTGGACAAAACTGTGACAAAATGAATGTAACAATAAATAAACTAGACAGATTTTGATTTTTAGCTAGTAAAAACTAAGTGGCAATTTGATAATTTCAATATAAAATTCAATATTAATCTTTACAGCACAATGAGCTGAATGAGACTGATCCCACACAGCCCTTCAGTCATACCGGCAGACTGGGGAATGACCCTACCATCTCAGTTTGCATTACTAGGGTTTGCCAAATACGGTTGAGCATATCATGTCAGGCTCAACTATTGAGAACATATGAGAGACAGCACCAGATTCCTCAGTAGCAGGCATAAATATGACTGCATCTCTAGAAACACTCCCAACATACACATGTCAGTGGGTTCCTTGGCTTAGGGCTGTATCCTAGAAGTGGCTAATCCATCTCAGGAAGAGTTGGGGTTCAATGCTAACAAGAAACCTGGAGCTACTGTGGGCTATTTGTATATAGCACAATTTAGTTTGCACTCAAGTGTCCTCATTTCAGTATACAAATATCAAAGATGACTGACTGACTTAGTTGATAGATCTACTTCATTGAAGAAACTAACAAATGGATGAATGACATTTCAAAAATGCAATAAAACTAAGTATTCCAAAGTATCTAGCTATATAACTGCTGTAATGTTCATCTGGCACAAAAGTATAAGAATTTGTTATTGACTATTTTATAAATTCAGCAGCTAATCAACTGATCTGGCAGCGCCTATACAATTTTTTACAATCCTGGCAGCACCTGCTGCCCCTTAGGCAGTCAGGTTTTCAACTGTGAAGAGCCAAGCAAAAAATCTCCAGTTTTGAAGCTGAATTTTTTCAAGATTTTTTTTACTTTTCTTTGCTTTTGCCCTATATATTAGTCATAAAAATTGATAAACAAATCTTAAATAGCTTCCAATCTACTAAATGAAGATGAGGAATCAAAGCCAGAGCAATACAATATGTGAGAAAAGCCTTCAAGATGTCCCAATATGCCCTGCACGAGCATCATTCCATATTTCAACCTTACACAGACTTAGAATTTTATTGTCTTTTATCAGCATTTGCTAGGAAAAATTTAATTTACTCGTCAAATTTTGTCAACCAATTAAACGAACAAAAAAATTTTCAGACTCATATGATATTATTTCCAATTTAGTAGCTAAAGAATGTTGGGATATCTACAGATATAATCCTTGTGACCCGTTCAGGTTTTCTGGGCAATCTTGGCTAGCTTTTTCTTCATGATTATTCATATCTTTCTCACATCTAAAATTGAAGGCCATAATTCCAGTTCAAATCTGATATATTTTCATTCATTATTTCAGAAAAAAAAATCACCTAGAGTGGATATAGCAACTCATCATTCATAGGTAGCTATATCCACTGTAGCTAAATGAAATGAAAAATAATATAGTTTTGAGTTATTAAAAAAATCCCTTTTCCAAGTTGTTTGTTACTGTATAGCTATATAACTCGTAACTTTCTACCAAATAAACGGTAAGCCAGAAGCACAGTAGACACTTGCTAGCCCCGACAATATGGGGATTGGGTTGTCCAGCTTACTGAAAATTGTTTTATTCAGGTTTGCTAGATATTGCACTACACCCAACATTTGGTACGTTTTGTTTGGCTTGCAGTGACCGACTTGGCCCCACTAAACCAGATAATTCCAGCATACTGAACGCATCACAACTGTGGTGTAATGCGGTCAAAGACACCCAAGTAAGACTGATGATTGTGCAGTTTCAGAGAGGGTAAAACCAGACAACACTGCATTGTCCAGATGTGCACTTTACTAAACCAAACAAGTCCCTTGATTCAACCAGGGTACAACCAGACAAGGTAGCGTTGTTTGGTGGCAAACCTCAGTAAACCAAACCATTTCTGGTTCAATGAAGCAGCCTTGGACAAAATTAATGTGTTCAGTTTACTGAGAATCTAGACTTAATGGGGTCCGATTCAGCAAGGGTCTACTGTAACCTAATTCAAACTCATTGATATGATTGCACTGAGGAATATTGGTATTAAATTGAAATATTTTCTAGTTTGTAGGAAATGCTTTTCCTCATCAAGAACCTCAGGAAATTATTATTGCACAATATTTTGATGTAGCTATCTATCAGTTTCATAAAAATTCAATGATGTTAATTTGCTACTTCTTACACTGAAGAGTTGAGATGTCCCGATAACCTAATATTGGTTGGCCAATGCTTCTCCTCCCCTTGAAGCCAAGACCAATTGAGTAGAGCCATCAGCCAGACTTTGGTGTTAACAGTAATTGTCTGACAATGTTTAAATGGGGGCTGGTAGATGTCCTGCTTAGTTGATCAAATTTGGGCATGTGCATGTCTTTGGAAATATATACATTTTTTGACCTACTTATTTAGAAGGTTTATTTTGTCTGCCATATTGTGCTCAAATCTATTTGATATCTTGTTTTCATTACATTTGTTTGTATTTTTGTAACTGGAATGCACATTTCTACCAGAATCATCTTTGCCTGTTCTTTTTCTATGGGTGTCTGCAATGTGATTGGAGCATGCATTGCTTGCCTCCCTTGCTCTTTTAGGTTCCCTGTGCCCTGCAGGTGCGGTTCTTCTCCTGCAATTGATTGACACAGTTTGTGTGACTGAGCATTGGAGGATCAAGGTACTTTCAAGATGCTGTGACATCACATGCAAAACACATTTGTATCAGCTCAAATAAAGTTCTCACGTGTTAATTTGAGTAGATTACTGCACATGACATCACAGGCAAAATGCAGTAGCCTCAGCTCAAATAAGGCGCATCTGTGTTCATTAGGGGAGATAAATCAAGATAGGTATGACAAACAACACTGTTACTTTTAGTGTTTAGGCCAGCAATAATGGAGTGCAAGGTTGAGTTTTACAGACGCCACTTTTAAAATTGGGAAATGCATGAATGACCTTAGTCAAAACAATTGTAAACACCTGACAAAGACTGTAAATTATTATTATTTGTTCAACTATATCCTACATTGTAAAATGCCTCCAGGCGCCTCAACAAACGCACACATACAATCCTGAGGTTAACCGCGTAGAAAACTACCTATCCCCTGGAAATGTTATTACTGCTTTATTAAATTTTGCCAGGGTGTTTCACAACAGAGGTGCATTCAATTTTACAAATATGCCTTCCAAGTGCATACTAAGGTGGAACACTGCAAATTATTGCCCTGGAGGTGCACAGCTAGTTCAATTATTATAATATTTGACAAAACTTGCAAATTTATCCACCTCAGGCCAAATCGTGCATTCAGGTCTGGCAGATCTGGATTATGTGGATGATAGAGAGATTTACAGTGACACGTTTGCATGCAAATAATGAACTCTGGGAGGCTTCTCCCATCTCTGGTAGAAGATTTTTCTTGACCTTCAACAACAAAGGTTGTGCATATTTCCCTTTAACAGCTGGGCAGTAGTGGTGTTTTGTTCTCCTCAGGACTAATTTTGACAGCTATATGAACTGTCATGATATTATGCACCAGGCTGTGCTGAAACGAGTCCTTCAGGGGAAAAGCACAGCTAATCATAACTGAGCACCATCACCACCAAGAGTCTGACAATTCAGCAGAATTTCTCTTGGTAAAGCTGGGGAATAACAGCAAAAAGAATCTAAGATAAGAGAAAAAGTGTTGCAGTAGATTTTTCCACCTCTTCCCACAAAACCCAGACTAGATCCTTTCAGGCCTCATTTCATTCACAAAATGCATCCAGAGATGTTTTTTAAAATATGCAGCTTACTACACTGATTCCCCAAGTCCATTGTATTATTGTTTCAGGTAAAATATAGAGGCTGCAAAATATTCCCTTGCTCCTGTTGCCAAGAACCTAGATGGAGATCTCCAGGTAATCTTGAGAACAATTTTGAAATCATTTTAAAATTGTATCAATCAATTCATCATCATCCTGCTCTATAACACTTGCAGACACAGAGGAGGCAAAAGAATAACTTTAATGTTTGCCACAAAAGTTAGAGAAAAAGAGTACCACAATATGCTGTATAGTTCCTTCACAGGTTAAAAAAATAATGTTGTCTATGTTACCCACTAGCTCCCACAGACCAGCAAGTCAGATCAGAAGAAACCAGGGAGGATGGTGCTGTGAAGTGCTCCAGTATTGTTTGAGTATAAACAGCCATTAAAAGACAAGGCTACAAACTGAAATTAGGGAGCATCGATAACTTACATTAAAAATTGTTTCATGATTGACAAGATTCAAAAACAAAGTAAGGCTAGTCTTCACTGAGAGGAGAACAGAACACACATTGAAATCAGCACAACACATGCACAAAAAAGAAAAACAGAGCCTCCCACAATGCACAACCAAAGCAAACAGTCTTGGACCCAACAAAGAAATCAACAGATACAGATACAGAAACTAGGCTGAATCCCCCATTATCCAAGGTCCTGGGGTGGGTGTCGCCCATGTCTGTGATGTGGCCTGGAAGTGGGAGACCTGTGTGCCGGCACTGCTCTGCGTTTGCCAGACCCGGAATTGAACCCAGAGGACACCCTTGATAGGGGTGGCTATTTTAGGCAGTGAAGCCAGTACGGGTGCTGCGGCACAGCCCGACAGATACCCAGGGGTGGAAAAGCCCCTGTAACGGGGTGCCAGCCAGAGAGCGGCACGCCCGGGGTGCCCGGTTTTATTCTATAGCCCAGGTGAGCCTGGTCCCAGTGGTCATAACCCGGGTTGGTGTGTGCGGAGTTGGTGTTGGTTTGGCAGGCTCCATGACCTTGCCACTTGAACAGCTTGG
>SDVV010001931.1:0-24212 GCA_016164225.1 Gammarus roeselii
TCTATATAAGCCGTCCGTAAGATAGCCATAAGCCAGCCGTAAACCAGCCTCAAACCAGCCGTAGCCAGTCGTAAGTCAACCGTAAGCCGTCCGAAATCAGCCGTAAGTCTCTTTGGCCTGTTATCTGACTCAAGTAACCAAAATAATTTAAATTTAGTCGAAAGTAATTAACTTGACTCCAAAAGTAAATAATAATTACAATGTCCAAGTTACACAAATGCTAAATCGGACACCCAACGTAATTACACATCCTATCCATTACATTATCCGAATCACGGATTTGCGTTTTCGCAGATATATACACTACTCCTATTAGCAATGCTGGGAAATGTCGATTCGAGGTTTCGTTAGTTCTACAATATGAGTGTATGTCGATTGAAACCTATGAATGTTATCGAGTCCAATAATTTAAACACCATATTTGCTGAGTATAGATTGCTCAATCCCATTATAAATCCACTATGCATAAGTTTGTCAATGACTGCTGATTGTGCGTTCGTGGTCGTCTGTGAATCTGTGAATCCCACTCCTCTCCATTTCTTTGTTTAGGAACAACCATGTTTCCGTTCGGAAAGTCATCTCCCATTGCCATATTGCGTTTACTTTGTAAGCAAAGTACAGTCTGTTTCTTCTGATTCCTGTTTCATCACTTGTCTTTTGACCAGTTAGCTAGATTGTTCATGACGCATCGGACCATTTGATAAGGGTCCTGTCAAAGAGTTTAGACAATGGTCTATTTATGTTCATCTCCAATGATTTTGTTTGGCTAAAATTCACGTACCTCACGAGATCTAAATACTTATTTTCGATTAAGTCATGAATAGTTCATTTTTGTAGTAGTAGTAGTAGTTGCTTCCATGTTCCACCGGAGTCCCAACGCGAAGTTAATTCATTTTTGTAATCTATTATTTTGTTAATGTGCAGGTTACGGAATACATTGAAGACAATCAACCTTTTATTAAACTTCCCCTTATACTCGCGGACTTCACTTTAGAAGTAGTGCCAGCAAGGGCCTACGAGCCCGTGAAAGCTTTTGCATGTGTGCTGCTACAACGCAAGATTTTTTCAGCCGCATTAGATGGGTAAACCCGCATTAGATAAGACACCAGTGAGCTATCTGAATTGTTGAGTTAGAATGAGAAAAATATTTGAACGGAAACGGTTCTTATGTAATCAACTGGTAATTGAGGTGCGCTGACTCTGGGTAGGTGTCTTGATACAGTTTACGCAGTGTAGACTGGTCAGACGTTAACGCGAATGATCCTCGAAAAGCGCAACAAGCAAGACAAAGACGTTGTCGTACCGTAGCTATCAACTTTACTTCCCAACATGTTTGCCAGGGCGGCCCCGATATTGGTTGCCGATACCCCTGGCCGGGGATCATTTCGGAGTAACGGCTTGACAGACTGTGTTATGGATCTAGTGATACCATTCACCCTGATGTTTAAGGGGGCATTCAGATTGTGTATGTAGATTAATAAGTCAATCAGCTACACCAACTGCTAGAGATTTTCAGAGAGAAACCAGGGTTCCATGTTTTGTAGTTATCTTCACAAGACGATCATACATGGAACAGGTGGACATTTTTTTGTGAGAGTGGTAATGACCCTTAGCTGGCTCCCAACTATTCGTTCAGACGCGCAATCCACGATCAAACATTTTCTATCCTTACAAGTCTTGGCAATGAGAGGAAAATCTTCATATATTTCCTTACTGACGAACCCAGCAGCATCCAGGAAGTTTTTGATGTAGTGAGAAATCTCGTGAAAAAATATTGACTTTTCAAAGACAAAGGCTGGTCACAGAGCCAGTGAACAGAGATTAAGCTCTTGCGAAATAAGTAATCATGTCGTGTGTGCTCGTAGTTCATCAGTATCTATACTCATCAAGTAGTTAGGTTATAATTTATTTCAATAGATGACCTTCTCACACCGCGTCACTTTACATGGATCAATTATTGCGCTTCTTTGGATTCTGGTCTAAACCCTCATGTCTCCTCCTTCCTCTCATGAAGAAGCCACTTTCCTTTCCAATATGGTTTAAGTAACGAAACTAATAACTCATTGTGACTAATATTAACGTACGACCTTGTCTGAGACGATAATGGTAGAGAAGTCATTTTAAGATTTCAACTTGCCTATTTTATACTGTTAGCACACGAACCGTACTGAATCGAAGCTGTTTCCAGGTACGACTTTTCCATGATAGGCTAAACCCTTCATTTGGGCGGGTCTACCGAATTGTGCATCGAGAATTAGTGGCACCATAAATCAATTTATCTGTGAAATGAGCTATCATACTTCAGGGAGTCTGCATTAACTTCGCGTTGGGACTCTGGTGGAACATGAAAGCAAATAATAAATAAATCATACTTCAGTAACTTTCCGTCGACGACAACCGCCACGTAGGAATACATGCTGAACGTCTCAAGAGTCCGGATTTATAAAAATCGATTTAAAAAAAATCCAATTAGCCTGCCCATTCCCCGTGGAAAAATTTTGACTAGCACCCGTCGCTTTCTGCGTCATCAAGACCTGATTAATTGCAATTTATATGTTACAAGAGCTGCAAACGACGTATGACAATTTTACCCCCAAACCCAGGTCACTTTGATGATGTTTGCCTTGCAACTAAACAGAATTGTCTTATTCGTTCAAGGGGCCACCGGAAACGATTCCTTTGCGCCATTATGCCGCTGACTAATTTTTGAAAATACAATCTGGCAACTTAAATCGTCTTGTTCGTTTATTTTGTGTCATGTTAAAGATTTGCATATTATTATCTAGCAGTGCCCACAATGGAAGCAATCGATTTGAAGACAGCACAAAATGCATGTGAACTTTCCAAACAACACGTGGCATTGTTTTTGGCACAATTCGACAGCTGTCATCGTTGACTTGCAATGAAGAACTTTCCTGAACACTCCACCAAAAGGTCTATATGAGACGAAAAAAAATTATGTTTGAACAAGTTTCATTTTAATCACTCTAATATGTTCGTTCACTCATTATGCTTGCAGCAGCAGCGGTGTCGAGTGCCTGTGTGTTCTATCGAACTCGTGTTGTTGTTAATTTCTCCAAACAGCAATTTTACGGTTTTAGTGAAGATTGCTGGACACATCGTTCTCTTTTGTAACGTACCGCTATCAAATCGCGGTACTGCATCGGCTGTTTCCTCGTATAATGGTTCGACAGTTATATTTTCGTCCATTACTGTACCGATACCGCTGGCACTGCAAAAGCACGGCATGCCCGTCTATTGTTCTGAATAATAACTGCAGCATTTGAGGTGTTGAAACAGTTGCTGGAATCATCGATGATGGGATCACCCGTATGCATAGGGAGAATTAGTGGCCTTCTCGTAAATACCCGTAATAACTTTTTAAACAAATGACGCCGTTAAGAATTCAACTATTATTGAAAGATTCAACAACTGTTGCGCACCGTCCACGGTCTACATAATTGTTACGACAATGATTGTTAGATTTACTCAGCAATATAAACTCTTCCCGATATGACAAAATGAGACAGCGGATGTGATTGTTGCACCATGAACACTTCTGGAGTTGAAATCTCGTCTCTCCTGTCGACTTTCTTATTATTTTGTCCTCACCCAGAAGCCACGGCCCAGAATAGCTGCAGGGAGAAGCCCAGCAATCAAGGCTCCTTTGAAAACTGAAAGCAATTAGGAGCTGGTGTATGTTGCATGAGGACGAATGCCAGTTTCCTTGTTCGAACGACTTCCGAAATAGGGTTGGTTGGACATAGAAAATTTCTAGATCGATGGGAATGGCACTTATTCGTTAACGTTCCGTTTAAGGACATCACCAAACTGGACACTACACAAAGTGTTACAACTATAAATTGCTAGCTCCATTATCATCGAAAACTCAAAGCACGTTTGCAATGAAGTTACAATGTCGTCGAAGAGTTAATCAGAAGATGGTCAATTTGTTATGGTCCAATGAGAAATAATACTTTTAATTTTTTTGTATAAACGTTGCATGAATTTGGACTAAAAATATTGAACTAAAAAGGTTAAAGAACCCTAAGCGGAATTTTCATGGTTGACAATATTTGACCGGTACGCCGACTGCATGTCGTTTAGTTTCGGCTTCAATTGAGATATAACACGTATTATCGGCATGTCATGGCCACTGTCTTTGAAATTGGTGGTAGGAGTGGTTAAACTTGAGTTGAGGAAGGAGAAGGAGTTGATGAACTTGACGCCGTACCTGCATATGTCATCGTTCAAGAACACTGTGATGCTGAACATCTTGTCCGATTGTTGTGGTAGTACGCGAATGTTGGAGAAGTAACGGCGGCCAGATCGCGCAATATTAAGCGCATGTCATTTGCAGACGCATTGTGATCTATAAATGGCATATATCGCAGCTTCTCACTCAACTTGAAGTTTCATTCCTTACATATCGTGGTCAAGTAGTTTGATGTTATCACCTGCCCATGGAGAGATTTGAACCCCTCGGTGAAGTGATTGTGATGCCTACAATTTGTTTTCTCGTTCAGTCCAGACAAGTTACCGCAGCACTCGCAAACTTGTTGTTTGCAGTAATTCTTCACATCTAACTTTGCCAGAACGGGATTGGGGAATGAGGGCAATCTCCCCATGTATTCATTGTATTCTAACAATAGATTCATGACAAGATCAGTTTTCATTTCTTCAAGCGGGACCGAAGTCGAGTCCACAGCTTTGTACGCCCCAATTTTATTCACTAACACATAACTGTATGAGCATAAGTTCTGGATATTCATTACATTTTTCCCCTCTTTGCATGGTACAAGTATAGATTCGCAATCATAGTACGCCACAACAGGTGGTTTCATTGTAGCCTGCATGTCCGAAAACTGGTAGAACTCCCCTTCTTCGGGCATATTGATGTTTTCCATGCTGGTAGTCGATGAACACAACATCACATGCCCAGCCGCTTTGCCTTCATATATTCACTGCAGGCAGAACGAGCAGAGAAAATTACTACCACATATCGCATTTCAAAATATGCACATAAATGTAGAAAATCAGGGAGATTTGGACCAGATGCACAGTCCTTTCTTAGCTGGCCTCCATGCTGCCTCTGAAAATGTTGACTAGACCATACCCTTCTTTCTCCTTGACGAGTTGATACAGTCTTATGTTGACCTCACATTCCCTCTCGATCAGAGGAAAGTCTTCCCATGCTATAGGTTTGTTCAAGCTCGGGAACTTGAAGTAGGTTTCCTTGAATGACATATATGTATGCTCCGATCGCCGATTAAAATATGAAAGTAAACTTGCTTCAAGTAGAAGTGCGCAACCATGCTAGTGAGTACACAATTGTTATTGTTCGATTTGATGTTGACAATGTTACCTCTCTGGGCATTTTGTGGGTCCAGGAACACATTCCCTCATTCGTTTTGTTCCTGAAACTCCAGTTTGGTAGAACGTGAGGTTGCTACTGCTTACTGTCAGAATGCACCATCCACTCACTTTGGCCTACGTTTCTACAAACCGGACTTGCAAATCCAGTCCATGATCTGCCACGAGTTCACCGATTATGGTGAGCATGACGGTTTTGTTGACAAATTCCATTTTTTGGTGTCACTGGATCCATCTTCAAAAAAAATTGTTCTTTTTTTATTAAGATACCCCAACCTGTAATTTCTCGAAATGACCCAATTTAAGTGATCTGTGCGATACGAGCTCTTCTGCTCATTCGGTGAACAATGCAGAAATATTCATGAATTCAGTGCGTAGAATAAACTTGCTCATTTCAGGTTACCACGTATAAGCCCGTCTTCATTCACCTAGAAAAATGTAGGCTCACGTGTTGCATCCACATGCGAGGCATCCAACGCCGAGGCACCCAAAGCCTGGGCAACAGTAGGCAACGGTTGTGGCAACACGTCAGTAGGCTGCGCGGGGGCTGTAGGCGGTTCGGCAGGTGCAGCAGGCACTGGGGCTACGGCAAACGGGGTCGCAAGCGTGGCGGCAGGCACTGGGGTTACTGCCGGTGGGGCTGCATCCATTAGCGCAGTATCCACTGTTGTATCCATTTGCACTGTATCCATCGGTGCTTTATCCACTAGCAATGTACCCATTGATGCAGTACCCACTGCTCCTGTGTAAACTTGTGCTGTATCCATTAAACCAGGTGGGGGGCAGGTCGAGGAGACTTCTCGCTGCTTATCTTGCTCCTCGATTGCAATCCAACAATAGCGTCTTGTCGGGATCCCTTCTACTAGAAGAAGAACAAACATATTAGGGATCGTCCAACACAGTTGTTGAAAGATATAAATAATCTAATGCTGCAAATATCTATTTAAAACTAGAAACAAGTGCCTCATGACTAATACTATGTCCGTTACTGCAAGCTCGATACTGCAATAATTGTTGGAGCTGCAGCAATTACCATTTTATACAGCAGTGTACGATAACTTGGTTATCAACAACAATGAGAGCAACACTACCAGACGCACTGCTCTATCACATACGTGATTCAACTTGTTTACCACCCTATGCTAAGCGGCGAAGGGTGGGTCAGGGGTGGAGGGCCTTGTATAAAAACTGGCATAGGCAAGGCATGGAACACACGCCCATCACTCCTCGCATCGCTCGGACCTCTCTCCTCCGCCTAGGACCGCTCATAGCCCCGACCTCAGTCCTTCGACTTCTCTGCACCAACAACAACATTGCGCCTCTTGCCAAATTTCATTATTCAGGATGGAGGTGTTCCGAATGGGTAACACTATTGTGTCTTGCATCAGAAGTCTCAAAACATTCTCTTTCGTTGGAGGGTCTGCTTTCGTGTCAGCCACTCACATAACTTTTAAAGTAATTCTCCAAATCCTTGGGATGAAGGACCCTGTTTCTATCTTGATACGCCAATATTCGTCCAGTGTTGACCTGTTTTTTAATGCGGATGGTGCATCTCTGTTGTTTCTGAATCAAGATTTTATCGCTTCCTTCATTTTTCAAGAATATGCAATGCTAGGGATGATCGAAGATCCCACTTACTCTACGGATCAATCAGAAACACGAGGGCAGAAAAGCAGCTTTGAACAAGCTGAGCAAGAGAGTAAGGAAAAGTATGAAATCGTTGAGAAATCCTTCAATACCAGAGGCCAAGATCATGGCAGCAAGCGCCTGACGTCAGATGAGGCGGACAAATCGTTCTACGCAACCCCCCCTCCTTCATGCCAGGGGAAGACGTACCAGAGGATCCGAGAAGGCTATTCTAAGCCTCCTTATTAATATTAATTAAACTGATCATATATTTATGGACAAATGTACCGATGTAATAAACAAAACTCATCCCATATTTAGTTGTTCATACCAAACTTTTTAATGGAACATGTCCATAATATGAAAAAGTAGATGGATTCCATGCTTGATTGACCCATGACTGAGCCTGTGACTGGCAGGGTTAACAATATGAATGGTGTGTTCATGGAATTTGAGGGTAATAGCAATGTTGAGAATGTGGTTGAGGGTAGGGTTGACTGTAATACTGACATTGATACCGATATGAGTAGTACTGACCCTGATAATGATGTGGGTTATGCTGACCCTGATGTGGGTAATACTGACCCTGATTCGTATGTGGGTAGTACAGACTCTGATACTGATGCGGGTAGTAAATGGGATACTGATGATACTGTTGCGGTGCTCTGTTCAATGGATTATATCTATTGATTCCATTTCAAGTCATCGAAACGTGCGCCACAGGTAATGAACTTTAATGCGTTGACGCTTGGGTGTAACTGCATATTGAAAGATAAAGAACACATTCTAAGATGTGAAATTTTTATTTTAATAATACACATAAAAACAAACTTTCGCTGCGAAGAGCAAGAAGTTGGCATGTAAGAACATAACCTATTTATATGGCCTTAGAGCGAGGGAAAAAGGGATAGTCGGTGGGTGCCGATGCTCTAATCGGTGTGCCAATCTCGTCATCTAACATAGGGCGACTGTCGTCAAGGAAGCCCAAATGAGAGGTTGATCTTCAGATCAAAATATAACAGAATCATCATCGTTAATGTTCGTGTCTCCAAATAATAAAAAAGTTTTGTCAAAAAAAGACTCATGTATATCACGCATTATAAAATTGTCCTCGAAAATGCTGGCAAGTTCATGTTCAGCTCTATTTAGCTCTAACAGGATACATTCATCATCATCCTGATTGACGGGTTCCACCACGGGGACATGTTCACCTAAAAAATCACTGAGTTTCCCAAGAGTTGGTCGTTGGTCCAGACATCAGCCATCATATTAATGATCTGCGCGGTGAGATCGTTGTCAAATTCACCTTCCATATTGAATGAATGTTGGCAAAAATATCTAGACTAAAATAAATTACCGCTACGCGCAAATGGCCCCCAACCATTTCTCTACAAGACAGCACGTATTGGGCAGAAATTGCATTGCCAGGGATTTCCTCCTCAAAGAGGATCCGCCCTTGCATGCCCCATCCTGTTATTGGGCCGTTATGGGCCAAACTATCTCTTGCAGCCCTGATCTAATGAGGAAACGGAGGCATTCTACATTTTCAATCAGACTTAATGATGAGGGCTCTGTACACTTTTTCTTTCGTGCGGGGCATCGCTATGCAGTCCACTTGACGTTTGACCTGGTGATGGTTGTGCTTGTTTGGGCATCACGCCCGAACAAGCGGAACCATGACAGGCGGTACAGTGGCATGCACCAGTGTAGCTGGTCCGTTAGAGGCGCACACCTGTGCTAAATACAATAATATCAATGTTATTTTTCGAAAAATATCTAGTAGCTGTGTCGGTAGATGATAATATAAATCCATTGATAATACAAGGTCATACTTCACAAATAGAATGAAAAGTTTAGCGGCTCCATAAAATAACAAGGTGAAATGATTCGAACCAATTTACATATCCCTCAAATAATTTATTAATTCATTTGAAAATCATTAACAGTCCATAAATGTCACAGTTCGCGGCCACATTTCAATTTAGTAGGGATTATGGATATGACTAAACGATGGAATGATGTATTTAACATAGAAGGTATTATGGATATGACTCAACGATGGAATTATGTATTTAACAAATTATTATGGAATAGCTTGGGCTGATCAGCACCATATTAGAGGTGCAAGCACATTCCTCTCAAACATTTCAACAAACTCTCTCCACTTTTCTTAATTTGTTCTACAAACACGCACAATCTATGACACTAACAATAAGATTCGGAAAGGAATGAACCTTTCCCCCTCGAATGTTATGCAACTTATGAGAGATTTGTAGAGCACCAAAGGAGCATTAGATTACACTCAAATGTAGAAATGCTGCCGACGGTAGACCATCCTCCAAGATGACGGCTCCTCAGATCTAGAAAATATGAGATTGCGCTAAAAAAATAGCTACACACTATGTGTAACTAGCTCCTGTAACTTGTAAAAAAATAACATCTGGTAGATAAATAACCACAAATTAATTCTTATTCTAGAAACTCATGGGACTTCTTCAGATTTTGGTAAATCTTTAGTTATAAATTAGATTTCTTCACATGCATTTGTCACAGGATAAGGGGGGAAATCTGATGAAGCTGCTAAATTTATGCCGGTGACTATATGTATCCCAAATGTATTTGTTTAGAGTGTGTTAGATTTAGAGTGCTTGAGTTTGTAATACATTAGTAGCCCCGAAACAATACCTGTTTGTAAAAAGTAACGCCAGATCTATTGTACGTGATAGGAGCCCATTCACACAAAATACAGTTGGTGCCTGGGAGGGAACCATGTTGAGACTAGGCAGCTTCTGATTAGGCAGTTCGATATGCACAGCCAATAAGCAGCTCTCATGTTTAACACATAGCGGCTTAACAAGAAATACAATTATTAGCTACTGGGAAAAATTGCACTTAGCTACAAGGCTAAAGTGTAGAGGTCAAAGATTCAGAAGGGGAAAGACGTATGGCCCAACAAGGCCTACACACTTGCTCAACTCCTCACACTCATGCAAAAAAGTAGCTTCTTAGAGTAATTGTGTTAGCAAGGAACCCGTCCATTCATAGTGGGAGGCAAGAGGTCAGATACCAACCAGTGTTTGCAGGAGGGGCTGGCGGCATTCTTTGATTTACTCATTTTGCATCACAGGTGTGGAACTCTCCGCCCACGCATGGCCTTCCCATCCTGTACAATAGGGCAGGAAGGAACAAGGACGCTCATCAGAAGAAAGAATGGTCTAATTTTTTATGATATTTCATAATTACCTCTACACTATTCACATTTGTTCTACTTCTACACTGATATCCCTTACGTCCTACGCACTGCACACTTTATTAAATCCATACTACCTGATCTCATTTGTTTTCTTCAAATACGACCACTTCAGTGTTTAGCGTCTTTATTACCAAACTGTCCATATTCACGCTCCTGGTGAATGGTTCAAAAGTAAGCTATCCATACTCCATGGGTCCAAACCACAACAGCACTGGCATATCTACTCTAGGCAGCCAACCATTTTGGCACGCTTTTCGATTCCTACCCACATCGTTCTTGTTTCAATCTATACCAGCCCTGCTAATATACTTCTCCAAGATATCATCTTCAATACATTCAATAGTTTCCTAGACCACTCTCACTCTATCGAACACTAACCGCCTGCAAAAAGTATACCAAGCTAGCAACCAGAAAGAAACAGACAGCTTCACAGCCAATCAATCGGCTAAATGCAAAAAAAAAGTAGCCTCACAGCCAGCTTATTGCATGACGCTACACTTAGTTTATATAGCTACTAACAAAAAGTAGCTATATAAAATTATTCAGATAGAACTAGCAGGAAATAAACTTAGTTAGCTTCTGCAGAAAATGTACATTTAACTATTTGCAGAATGTTCCAAAGACAAATGGCGTTGTACAGTGGATGGGGGTAAGTCATCATCCAAAACACGAGCACAATGTGTAATTTAACTACTGCTAAGTTGCAGTTCTTGGGAGACGCAAAGGTGTATTGATAATAAATAGAACGTCGCTATATGTAATTATTTAGGCTGATTCATCTCCTCAAGTAAAAAAAATCAGTAGGTGCTTTTCTTTAATAAAACTTCAAAAATATTTACCGAGCTAAGTAATTTTATGCCAATTTTGAGTACAACATATTTAAAAAGATATCAAATTGATATGAAAAGTATCATAGTCAAAATCAAAATCACTGTAGGTATTTGTATTTGTTTGTACCGGTAGTATTGATGTTGAGAAGTAACAAGTAGTTATTGGTAGCAGGTATTGGTGAAAATTTGGTATCAGCACAGCTCAATCATACAGTATAAGTGAACTTTACTCATCAGACTTATTCATATGTTGCTATCTGGCTTGTTGAATGCAAATCAATGAATCAAATTTTCACGATCCAACTAATTAGTTTACGTAGTGACTTGTAGGGAAGTGTTGCAAAGGTTAGAAATGATGCATTTGACAAAAAAATCTACATTAGGGTAGTGTAAAATGAATGTAGGGCGATGCTTCACATTGACAATGCCTCATTATTGGTCCAGGCGAGGCAATACTAGAACCTCACACAGTATTGAACAGGAATAGCCACAAATCGTTGATTTTTTTTAACACACCGTCAGGGACGTAGATAAGGTATCCAATGTGAGGTAGATACCAACTTTCCCCTATTCAGCTTGTGATAAGAAAAGTATCACAGCAGGCTAGGCCTTTTTCTGTTACATGATAGATGTTAAGGAATTGGCACCTAAATTAATAACAGCTGACTATAAGAGAAAGATTTGAAACAGCAAGCAAAAAGAGTTTGCTCAGCAGGTTGGAAAATAATGTAACTATAGCATACCTATTTGCAGATCAGCTACCTCTGAAGAATACCTAGCTTATAAGGTAGGATTTTTTGCCTCAGGAGCACTTTTTTCTATTAAATATGCTAGCTATCAACTCACACCTTATTATATGTTCAACAAAAACATTACAATACACTTTTCTGCTAAACATAAAATGTATTCGGTAACCAGCAACCCTAGCCTGGAAACTCTCATAACTTGCCACATTAGGTCAATGGAAGCAATGCAGCGGAATTGTGAACACTTAACCAGTTTCAGAATTGTTTAATATAAGTTAAAATCAAAAACATTGACATCAGTGTTTCAAAGGCAACTTCCATAAATTCAAAAATATTTGCGCAGTTGATAGGTCAATAGTATCTATCAGGTATCAAAAAAAAAACATTGGGAAACGAAGAGCATGAAATGACAAATTTTGACAGTAGTCAAATAGGATGCATGAGTATTACTGTGGCAAAGTCCTCGCACGATTCAGGAAGTTGTAGATAATTATATATTTCTTCCGTTTAGACAACTTTGAGCAAGAAAATTAATAAAATATCAACATTTGATTATCAAATTAGAGTGTTTTGATGTGCAAAAACAAGTGGGTGTGCATAGCTCATGGGCCATCTGTTGGAAAAATTACACAATTTCAGCGCAAAAATTCTATAATTAGGTAGATGCAGATAATTTAATTCTTTTTGCCTTTGACCACTTCATGTAATCCAAACAAGCATCTTTATTTACAAGCCTCGTAATGCTATCTAAGTTATGTCATGAAAGAAAGACAATTTTGATTGCAAAAAATTAATTTCTGTACGCAGTGGTTTGAAAATTTCGTTTGAAAACTATGAACTTGGAAAAGTTTTGTTATTATTTTAACAAAGCATTGTACTCAAAATCAAAAGCCTTAACTTCAATTGAATTTAGACCCTATTGACCACTTCGATAGTAAATGAAGAGCTAATCCCTCGCGCTTTATATATTTAGACTGGCATCTAAATAGGCTAAGAACCAGGCATGAACTTGAAAATGAATTAACATTGTGATTGTTTGCGTTCAACTTGTATTTGCTAGACTCAAAATAATATATTTCGCCTCAAAAACTTAAACAACACTTCAGCGGTGCGATACCGGTGTTCACCTTGGCCTTAAACGTCGACCAGAGGTGACTCCCCGCAGCTGACAACCCGAGATGATTCCCTGCCCCTCCTTCTCGAGCACCAAAACGTCCATGATATGAAATTTTTGACACCACCATTTGAATTAGCTGTTACACCTATCAAATTAGGTTACTTACATACATTTGATACACGCACAGTATATTTATAGAATTTATTGATCGTCAGGTGCCTTAAAAATTCGTTCAGAGAAATTCAAAGCTATGCAGGAGACATTGATGCTGTGGCTAGAGTCTTGTGGCTAGAACCAAGAGTTTAGCAAACAAACAGATACATGTGCAAAAACAAATGGGTGTGCATAGCTCATGGGCCATCTGTTGGAAAAATTACACAATTTCAGCGCAAAAATTCTATAATTAGGTAGATTCAGATAATTTAATTCTTCTTGCCATTGACCACTTCATGTAATCCAAACAAGCATCTTTATTTACAAGCCTAGTAATGCTATCTAAAGTTATGTCATGAAAGAAAGACAATTTTGATTGCAAAAAATTAATTTCTGTACGCAGTGGTTTAAAAATTTCGTTGGAAAACTATGAACTTGGAAAAGTTTTGTTATTATTTTTAACAAAGCATTGTTTAACAAAGCATTGTTCCACATAGAAAAATACTGAAATATTGTTCTTTACACATAAGATTTTGAGGTAGCTATACCATCATAACAAATTATACAGTAGCAAATTAGTAAATCACAAGCCATAGATAATTTATAAACAAAAGGATGTTTATACGGCAGGGTGTCCAGTTGCGTCCAAAGAGAGAACTACCTCTTGACAGCTAGGAGTGTCTGCTTATTGTTGACCAAGTATTCTTATCAGCTAACATAGATGTAGCTGGTAAGAGAATTATCTTACATATCTTGCATTTGCAGTGATGTTACGGCAATTGTTCTCTGAAGAAATTATAATTCTTCGACAGAAGAAGGCTGAAGACCAGTCTGCAGGAGATGGCAATTATGTCTCCACTGAAGATTTAGTGTCCCATTTTGAATCTTCATGAAATAAGGATGACAGTTGTTGATTTAGTCCAATCAATGATTGATATTATCTGGAAACAGATTGTTAATAAATCCAATTTTTGTTGACAAATGTTAGAGACAGAATTGGTAGAGGCTGGAGACTAATTTGAACCATATGAAGAACTTTGGTGCGTCGCTCTGCACCTCTTGCAACCTGGCAGCATTATGCAGAAACTGCAACAGATGAGATTCAGGTTAGATATATCTGGAGCCAGTTTTATCCCCCATTAGGTTCTGCTGATCTTGGTGATTACTATGAATTATTCATTTATTTTTTTACAAATCTGTAAATAGATTTTGAATTATTATTTAAAATATGTAGAAGACGAATTTAACTGAAGCTGGAGTCAGACGACTACTTTTCACCATTCAAACAATCTTGGCGACTCATCTGGCACCTTCTGCAAACTGGCATCCAACTATACAATAAAAACTTTATAACCACATTTTTTCAAATGTCATTAGGCAAATATGCATCACGTCAACCCATCCCCAGTTGTAGAAACTCAGCTGACGCGACTTCACATCGGCAGCAACTGCAAGTGTTTACCAATATTAACAACATTGCCAATACAAAAGAAATGACAGAAAAGAAGTGGCAAACACCCTAGTTCTGTAATTGGCTCGTTTCCAGAGCAAAGTGGATTTTTCGCTATTTGATGAGTACGATACAAGAATCATCCAGCGATATCAACAATTACACCTAATTTCGATTCAGATACTAGTTGCACTCGGAAATGTTTTTGTGTCCCAACTAATTGTAATAGCGTTTTCACTCCAAGCGTCTGAAATTAGTAATAGGACTAGTTCTATAACGAAAAAGTTCTTGTTATTTCAGGCTGTACATGAGAATTTTAGTGTGTTTTTTTCTCTCAGCGTATGCCGATACCATAGTCCAACATTTTCGCTTGAAGCAAAAAACATCTAAGGCCGCTTCCACGCCTGTTTTTTTTTCATCCTGATGCGTTGTTCTGAGTGTCAAAACGTGTGAGAGTAGTTTCCTTAAAATAACAGTAATATTTTTTTGCTGTTTAAGCAAATATCTTATTACTGAAAAGGAATATTAGAAGTCATAACCTGTTTATCTCCATCCTCAAAAAAATTGACACCTAGTGACCGATAAAGGGTTTCTAACGAACATGGCTTTACCTCAAACTTCACAACAATTGCTCATAAATTTGACCACAGCAAAGTAAATAAGCGTGAATCAAAGATTGCACACGTTCAAACTCTCCTAGCAATCCGTACCTGTGAAGAGCACAGATCTGCACAACTCTCAACTATGACCTGACAATAGGGAAAAAGCAGCTCAAGCGTAACAGATTTTTTCATTGCTGAGATCCGTCGCAGCATGGTTAAACCAGTTTCACAGTCGGGCCCTGCTGCTGACACTAACCTCGGACCGCACTCCTGACCCTGAGTCTGTGTTGCGGGTCTCCAGGCCAGACCCTTGAGGGCAGACGATGTAAGTTCGTTTGAGTATGAGTTCGCATGTGAACTGTGAGGTGAGCTTTGCTATCGGCCGCCCCCCTTCCAGGGGGTTTCAGCGTAGGGCTTGTACCGCTGTTACTGTAATAACTGACATCGTTAATTATTATTTGTGGTTGGTACACACATCCACAGAACTTATTCGTGAGCCAATTGACTTTTATTTTTATACCTAGAAGCGGGAAATCGTTCCTACAAGGAGGGAATGTTTTCGTACATTTTTTTCTAATAGTTTCTCTCTGATTTCATTTAATACCTTTTCATAATATTTTTTACTACAGGATCTGCTACGAGCACTTAGTGAGATGCTGGCCGTATTGTCCGTAGACTAAAACGCACGTTATTTTTTATTTGAGGGACCTTTATTGTCAAGAACGATTATTGTTATTGTGGTCATTGGTCTCATTTCATCACTTTCACGACGGAACAATATCCATAACATCAATCCATGTTAGCACGAGACTACGTCGTAAGCAGACAACGTATGCAGACACTGACTGCAATCGCCCGCGCAGTAGATTGAAAACAATGTAAAGGCTTTCTCAATCGGACGCACTTATGACACACATGATAGTGGTAAACTTTTCTCGTCAAAAAAAATGTGTGCGAATATTATTCGTCAAGACGGTGCGACACCATTCATTTATCTATATACTCTCGCCGATCTTCCAATCCTTGGAGAAATACTTCATGATTGACATCAACCCTGTCCCCATTCTACTCCCAATACTCAGAGGCCAAATGAATTCGGCTGATCATTGCCACTGGCGCCGATAGTGAAGCTAAGTTTGATTATTTTTATGAATCACAACAAGAGTTGGCAGAAAATAATCTTATTTTAATACAACTAAAACTAACGAGTTCAGACAGCGAAATGAGGAGAATCTGACTTAAGGCATTGTGCAGAATGTCGTTGTTGAATAGCTATTTTGCGTGATAATTACCAATCGTCAATCACGGAGTGGGATCGATATTTGTTCGACCAAAACACTAGACTTAGACTCAAGGGTATGCAGACTATTGAAAGCGATCTATTATGGAATACTACATTGCTATTGGTCCATTGAGTATGCTAATTTTTCAAAATACATTGATTTGAGCTATATGAAAATGCTCCAAATTAGACGGCAAATCATAGTAAATGAAGGATTGGTTAATTTCATGTGACGTACGCCATTGTTTGAATGGCCACTCTGATATCTCATGTTTCCGTAACCCTTATCCCTGCAAGTGGCATTCACTTAGAGTAATATACATACAAAATATGACCGGAATAAGGAAACTTGTATAGGTAATCTGTAGTGTAAAGTTATCATTGTCGTTATAAGAAGAGTATTCCACTACACGTAAATAATTTTTTTTAGAACCCATCAAAATAAATGTATTTTTCCGGATTCGAATTTTGGCGCGTATTGATGGCTTCCAAAGTAGGGAAAGACATCTTAATTTACAATATTTGAACACTGATTACACAGCAGAAAATAACTAAGACGATACCACTAGGACTTTTTTTTGCGGTGGATAGGATGGAACAGGTATTATCAGTATTCATAAGGTTCAACGGTATCGGTAAACTGGGTAGCATAAATGGGACCCAAAAAAAACTGAACTAATCTCACATTGATCTAATGGAACAATGATGTTCCATACAAACATCTTATTGGAACGGGTTTTTCTAAATTGATATGATAACTCATGGACAATTTTTAATCGAAAATCGGAATGAAAAGTTATCGCTCAATCGGAATACGGCCTTAAATGGCACCAGCCCAACCGAAATAACACAAAAATGATTGAGTCCTATCAAAATTAATGTGTACAATCACGCTCATTACATTTAACGACTGAAACCCCACAAAAATGGCCAAACACTACCACAAACAGCCATTATACCGAAGGAAACCTGTAAAATTCAACCAAACTAATTAAATTTAGCCAAAACAGATCCAACCTAATCTTGCATTCTCAACCTAACTTAAACTAACTCAGAGCGAACCCAATATTGATTTAATTGTTCCTGGAAGGTACGGGATGATTGTTTCATTGGGAACAATGCTATTTTGGCAGTCGCTGTTTTTGGACATATTCCGGTTCGAAGCCGTGACGATTTGGTCATTCGAAATAATCAGGGTCTATGCATAGAGACTTAGACGTAGTTTCTGTTATGTTTATGCTGGGGACATGCCACTCCAAATGACTCATGCTGATTGGATAAATTAAAAGTTTAAGAAAAAAGCTATCTAGGTTTTAAAGTAAGGATATTTTTTTTCAAATATCATAACCTAAATATTTGTTGCATTAATCCTGAATTGTTTAGGATTCCCGATTGTAGGATTTGGCACCCTCTCGTTAGGTCAGCCAGCGCCTGTTGGGTACTGCTTTGATTGGGAACAGATTGTTTCATTATCAATCTGTTGATAATGAATTAGATCACGGACAGCCAGTTTCATTATCAAAGGCTAGGCTAGGCTTGGAGGCCTTCATAAAGTTTTTGTAGTGTTAATGTGGGAAACATGCAGGTCCAGTTGATTCTGGTCGTATACGTAAACAACATGCCCTCCCGGTTATATAATATTACATATCAATATAATACTACTGCAAAACATTACTTTAAAGTCGATTACCCCTCTTCCTTAGTTTGACACTGCTCTGGCCCTGAGCAGCAATCTTATCAGCCTCATAAAATACGCGTGAGTAGAGGACGAGCATGGCAGTGTATCTGAGCTCACAATGTCCTGCTTCAAGCAGACCTGTCCTAAAGAGCGACACAGTTGGACTCACATCAAAACTATGCACGAGAACGTGGATTCAGGTTCAGGAGCCGGTGAGGTGGGAAAAACTGAATAATTAAGTATTTGCTGTACCTTCATATTTCTTTACTGCAAACTAATACACTGTCAGAACGAGGGGTCCTGCACTTTAGAGGCAACTGTGCCTCACGGGAAACCCATTTATCACTGGCTTAAAACAAAAGCATGGAACATAAGATAACTGAACTAGCATGTTATCCTAATCCACCTTACTGAGTCACCTGACCTTAGGCTGTATTTAACTCAGCCCTACCGTGCTATCCAAAATAGGTGGCATAAGACTGACCTATATCAAACTTTGCAGTTGTAACAGTTTCTTATGCATAAATCGATTACAGTTTCGCAATACTTTACCGAAGCAGTTTCCGAGGAACAGTAGGAACCAAGAGAACATGGTATTGAAGGGTTTCGTTTTTATATTAGGAACTGACCTCTGCTTTTGTGTTAAATTGTTAATTAGATAATGAGCATGATTGTGTAACGTAACAGAAACACTTAAACGAAATTAAGTAGGATTACAGGCCAAACCATGTCATACATGACGTCAAAGATGCAGTCGAACAAGGATTATTGTTTAGATTAATGGGGTCAACTACACACAAATTCTAACGCGAGAAGTGGTGATCTCTCCCGTGGATAATTTAAGAGGAAAGTGATATCTTCTGCAACTTAGTGGGCCTTCTACAGTTACAGGCCTGAAATCAGCAAGTGTATCCTCACAAACGTTGTCAGGTGGGCTAAAATGATGTCAAATATGATTTAAACGTAAATTGTAACGCTTTCAATTTTATTCCCTAGGTAGGGATTCAACAATTCAGACCACGTTTATGACTTCAATCATGTTAGAAATGTTGAAGGTATCGACTGAATTCCACTTTCACTCGTGCTCTGATGTAGGATTCCTCAGGTCAATTTTCAATTATTGAACACTTCAGCCTACTTTTGTGATGCTGAACACATTCCATTAAGCATAGCGAGCCAAAGACATATGATGGAACTTTTTAATGTGACGTGATGAATAGCTCAGTCTAGGGAATGATGGAACTTTTTAATGTGACGTGATGAATAGCTCAGTCTAGGGAATGATGGAACTTTTTAATGTGACGTGATGAATAGCTCAGTCTAGGGAATGATGGAACTTTTTAATGTGACGTGATGAATAGCTCAGTCTAGGGAATGATGGAACTTTTTAATGTGACGTGATGAATAGCTCAGTCTAGGGAATGATGGAACTTTTTAATGTGACGTGATGAATAGCTCAGTCTAGGGAATGATGGAACTTTTTAATGTGACGTGATGAATAGCTCAGTCTAGGGAATGATGGAACTTTTTAATGTGACGTGATGAATAGCTCAGTCTAGGGAATGATGGAACTTTTTAATGTGACGTGATGAATAGCTCAGTCTAGGGAATGATGGAACTTTTTAATGTGACGTGATGAATAGCTCAGTCTAGGGACTGCTCTCTTTACAACGGAAGATTTAAGCGGTACAGAAACACAATATCAACTATTTTTAAAGTATAAAATGATAAAATGAAAGAAAAGGGACTGCTATGATATTAATTTGCCGCTCAGAACAGCCAAATGCATTGCAATAAGTGGTTGTCGTAGTGATAAGTCGTTCGTCTCTGTTCATTTCAATGCATTGCCGCGCGATAGGTTGCCCCTCCAACTGGCTTTCAGCCAGCCGACAGCCAGTCCAGCTATGCTTCAATTCAGACCGGCTTGGCCGCCGCCATCTATCCAACCTCCTTGGACACAGTTTTGGAGGCATTGCTTTACTCGCACGGAAGATGATACGATTACAATAGAAAGATTCTGATATTAGTCCAACCATTTTGCTTGAAACCAATAGTATCTAAGGTCGCTTCGACATCTGTTTTTCATCCACATGCGTTGTTCTGAGTGTCAAAACAAGTGAGAGTAATTCTTCGCATAACACGGAAGTTGCAGCTGAAAAAAAAATTGCTAGCTTATCCCAATCCTCAAAAAAATTGACCGCCAGTGAGCGGTGAAAGGATTCTAACGGGCTCGTCATAAACTCAAACTACACACCATGTGCGGGTGAAATTCTGCAGAAAAAGTAAACAAGCGCCTATCAAAGATTGCACACGCTCAAGCCCACCGAGCACTCAGCAACTGTGAAAAGCTCAGCTCTGCACAACTTTCAACCCGTAACTGACTGAAGAGTTAAACACCGGAGCAAGCGCTATGAAATCCTATCCATTCATAGGATCCCTCAAGATGAAGTCCTCGTTTGAGACGTGGGAATACATGATAACAAGCCTCAAGAAGCTTCATAATCAGGCACCAGTCTACTAGCGATAGTTGGGTATACCTATTATTCATCGATGAATCATTAGAGAGCACGGGTTCTCGGGTCAGAGTGGGTTAACACCCTTTGATCCAACCGTGCCAACCAACGCAATACTGATACATCCATCAGTGTTTTTATCTGGGAAGCGAAGAAGCCGAGTGTCCCCCACAAACCGTCTGACAGAACCAAGCATCTCTAGCCTAATAACGAGGAAGCTGAGCGTTCCCAACTCACCTAAGCCTCAGCGCTACTAGCCTAGCGTTACACAGCAAAATCGTAAATAAACACAAACTTGTCTAGTTCTCAAAAACTAGCGATCGTCCCGCGGTTTAGGAATTATGAACCCAAGAGTAAAAATGCGCTGTGCCCCGCGGGTTAGGAAACATGCCGTGAGTTGAAACACGCAGCTAACCCGCGGAACACAAACACGTTCCCATTAGTTCGGGTTGGTAAGATTACGTTTAGATACGTTACGTTCGTAGCATTTAAAACGAGTGTCGCTTATGATGGAAAGCGCGTAGGCAGGTGGCGCGTACACAGAATAGCGATAAGGCTGAATACACTTCAGGCAAAATACGGTAATAATCATTCTCTTACCGTCCAACTAGGACGCCTGTGAGAGACGAATTTTGTGATAGAAATGATTTCTTCTTTTTCACAACGTGATCACGTCGAAGAGTATTTACTGTACTCATCTGGTAATATCGAAGAGTGTGCGTAATTTGATGCGTGTTAAAGAAGATTGCACAGCTTCAGGCTGTGAACCTGTTGCATATATTTGATTTTTCAAATTCTTTTCGTTACATTATTGTAGTTGTTAACCGATATTGATGTCACAGAAGTGATTTTCGAATAGATGTATGGCCAAAATAGTTTTCATGATATTAGTCAAAGAAAATATTGCTCTAAACTAACTAATTTGGGCTTTGAGCTTACCTCCTTCCGAGGGACCGAATGCTCCCCCAAACCGTCTGACAGAACCAATCATCCCCTTATCTACTAGAGAGGAAACCGAGGGTGCCCCACAAGCCGTCTGACAGAACAAAGAATGGCCTTACCTACTAGAGAGGAAACCGAGTCATACCGACAAACCGTCTGACAGATTCAAGCATTCCCTCGCCTTCTTACGAGGATGTCAAGCGTTCCCAGCAACCATATGCTCATTTTGCATTTATTACGCAATGCCGGCTGTTTCGATGCACATTTCCACTTCCTCCAACAAAGATTGAAATGTTTACGGTGTACAACAGTCACAAGAAAACAATTTAAATCCTGATGTAGAATAAAATACAATCACATTTGATCGATATGCTTCTTGTCACCAATAAGATAATCTTAAATCTTATAATGTGAATCGTAATAAGTTGCAATTTTTTTTTTCACATATTTCATGATTATTTTACACGAAACGTTTTGTCCGTGGAGCAATGAGAGATAAAACGACGCTGTCGAAATCATGGGAATACGAAAATATCTGTAAACTATTCATTCAGTAACGTGTTTCATCTGGAAAACGTTCAACGACTCAAACGAAATCAGAAATTTGATGATTTTTGCAGATAAACAACAATAGCACTTGAGCCAGAAGCTTGTAGGCGCTCCTCCAAACCAAGCATTTCCTCGCCCTTTCACGAGGAAGCCAGTGTTATCCAGCAACCGTCTACCAACATCAAGTGTCCCCGGAATTTAATCCCTTTGGGTGAAAGCATCCGCTGCCCGACAGCCATATTACTGACCCGCGGCGACTCTTTGAAACACGATGGAAAGTTGCCTTACAATTGCGATGCAAGGGGTCGTCACCGGCATTTGAGAAATAAGCAAATAATACGAGGATTGATCAAGCTGATATAAATTGATCATTTGTTTTCGTATCCAGGTCGAACATAAAGCTGTCTAATCAAACGTTCGATACATTCCTAGTGATTATTCAAATAGTTTGATGAACATGTTTGAAGCCTCCAATCAATTTGATTTCGCAGAGAAATTTGAATCATTGAAAATCAGTCGGATCACTTGAAGTGCCCAGTGACAGTTAGCGAATGCTGGCAGAAAATAACAACCTTATGCAGGAATTGAACTATTGAGGTTTCTTCCTCTTAAAAAGACACAGAACCATTGTTAGATAGTTCCTCGGCCGGTCACTGGCTCCATCCTGCCGCACTACACTAAGGTCGTGTCAACCCAGCAAATACCTCTACATTGGAAGGCCTGCCAGATATGGGTTGACATTGGAGAAATTCTGCGCTAATCATCAAACATGATACTGGCTTCATATTTACAAAAAAAATAAACATATTGACATTACATTGGATGATCGCACGCCAAACGCTGCTACACCTCACGCGGAATATAGTTCTCAGGTGATGAGAATCCAAGGGGTCAGAATATTATCGAGATTTGTTTATTCCTCACATAAACGACATGTCAATATACCGCTTACTAATTTTGTTACAATGTCATTCGCCATCCGAAGTGATAGTTATTAGGTATACGTGACATAAGTCGCATACTAGCGAAAGGGCGAAATTTGGGGTATCATGTTGCGCATCTTATTTACCAATTGACCTATTTGTGGATGTCCAATTTAGTATGCAATGAATTATACACAAATTGGGATTTTGAAAGTACAGTGTCATGGAAAATGCGATGACGCAACCAAATCTAGTTTGTAGTTCAATAGGAGAAGAGAAATTTAATATAAACTACAGGTCAGTCAATCTGCTTTCTTGTAATATATGGAGGTCATAAATTGCTAGGACGCCTCTCCTGCACTCACTCACTGAGCTCGCCTTCACCGACCGGCAGCCTGCACAACAAGGACAAAGCGCTGGGCACCAGTGTAACCTAGACAGGATCAATAAAGAGTGGAGAAAGGTCGCGTAACAAGGGCGCCTCCTGAACATTTCTCAATGGCCTGTCACCGGCCAAAATGAGCTGTGGGCCTGAAGGCAACAGAGAGCGTCCTCTATTGGCAACTATAGTGTTTCTTGACGGCAACTGAGGAACCTCTCGTCAGTCGCACAGTCAGCGTTCAGTAAACGTTGCAACGGACGATGTTGGCAATCATTGATGGGAAGCGTAAAAGTGTTCATTGGCCTCAGAAACATTCCTGAAGAAATCCATTAGGGTATATCAGATGTGAGGTGATGAAATGGTTGATCATTTAATAGGGAAACCAAAAAATATGTATAATCTTACTCTGTCATGGATCTTTCTTCACCTTTGATGTTTCATTCACTTTGCAACCAAACAAAAAAGTATTACATTGGGATTGAAATCCAACGGTTATTAGTTTTATAAATGGATGTAGGCCACCTGCACCCAAGTTTGAAATGTCAATTTACCGTTTCGACGTGTATTCTTTTCTGAATGAATATATCTCAAGATTTATATAATTTAATAGAAATCGAAACGAAATTTTTTCGATCGTGTATTGAACTTTTTTTTATATGCTCATCACATACTGAATACAGACACTTAATGTTCATGAAAACATTGAACAAGGGAAATGAACGGAGTTTAGATCTGCAATGACGGCATAAGTTGGCATAGTGGCTATAAAACCACTATGCCAACTTATATGTAT
>SDVV010001932.1:0-24211 GCA_016164225.1 Gammarus roeselii
ACATATATATATATAATCAGTCGACCATACGAGGTGCGGGGTTATGCACCCACAAGATTATGAAGGGTAAGGAAAACGTCGATCGAGCGAGCCTTTTCACGCGCAATTTCTTCACGTATAGAGTTGTCGAAGAATGGAACAAACTTCCAGCAGAGGTTGTAACAGCAATACAATCGAAACGTTCAAGTCGCGGCTCGATAAGTTCTACATAAATCGCCGATAAATAGTTGAACCGTTCCATTTCCTGTTGTTATAAACAAAATATAAATGTCACACGAAGCTCTCTTAGACGTTATACTTCCTTCGCAACTAATCCTCGTGCTACCAAAATGCAACCTAGTTTGGGCCAATAGGCCTCATAGACGTTCTACTCCAGAACTAACACTCTTGCTGCCAATAGGTAACCTATTTTTGGCCAGCAGGCCTGTTGTTGTCTTCCTACACATGTAAACACTTGTAAACACAACACATGATGATTCGGAAGATGGAAAAAAGACAGTAAATGGGGATCCCATTCATGATATCTACACTCAGTCTAGGGAATCTCATTCACGAGAGCAGCGAAAATTAAGAAATAAAGGGCAGCAGTCGTTGATTTTTTTTTGTATAAAATGAAAAGCATTACTTGGCAGGTATTGCCCTCCTGAGAGTAGACAATGTGCGTGTGTGTTTGTGAGTGTGTGTGTTTGTGTGTGTGTGTGTGTGTTGTGTGTGTGCGTTTGCGTGTGTGTATGTGTGATTGTGTGTGTGTGTTTGTTAGGGTGTATGTGTGTGTGAGGGTGTGTTTGTGTGTGTGTGAGTGTGTGTGTGTGTGTGCAACGATAATTGACAAAGTGTTTAATCGAGAGAGGAACTACCGCATGCGGGAAAAAAAGGATAGATTATGAATGATGAAGATGAGGTGAGTCTGACTGGAAATATTGGATGGGCCGTGACTCACTGCTTTACCATCGGAGAGTAGACAAACACATGAGTAACAGAGTAACATGACTAAGATATACTTGACACGGGGCTAGCAAATGACTTTCAGAAATGTGCGGATGCAGTTCTGTGTTGTATGAATATTTCGTGATGGCAAAATTGGGCTGGTGAATACCAATGTGTTCATTGATAATTTGACAGGCATAATAAGGATCCATGATTTTCCAATTACACGACTTAGGCACAAACGGCAATTTCAGGATTTGCTGACAGTATTTGTTGTGACACATTCTGCTGATGAATGATTTTTTATAGGTATACATTTCGAAATGAGTATGTACGTACGAGATGGGATCTTGCTTGCATAGTACATAATTTTCTTGGACCGCAAACAGATTAACTCAAAACACCAACCAATATAAATGGGACTGACGGCTTAGTACAAGATATTAATGCTGATATTCGAACTCTTTGTATTTCGAACACAAGATCAAGGGCTTATAAAAAATAGGGGACCGAAGAAAACATCAGTCGTCAAACGCTATTGATACTAACATGTAGCTATTGTTCCCTTCGTATGTGCACGTAAAGACGAAATCTTCCCATCATTGAATTACCCCCTCCCGTGACAGATTTCCAGTTGTTTTAACCGTCATCTCTTAGTATGACGAATGAAGCAAACGGCTTCCGCTAATTTCACAACTGATTAAGATTTGCAGCAACCTGTCCCACTGTGCTTAGTGATACTATGATCTATTGCAATCCATTTATTTTTACGATAGTGAATGCGGCTTTGCACTTGAAATGTTGTAATTGAATTGTTTGATCTTGTTGTCAATTTACCGACGTCTTCTTCACTAGGCCTCTGCACATCCTTCCCTCCTCTCAAGCGTGGAGGGGTTGAGGGGAAAAGGGAATCTTCCAAAGCTCTAGAAATACGAGCGTTGTGTTAACACCGGGTCACTGCCCTCCCTCTCCCGTCTGACGATCTCGTAAATTTCGATCTGAAATATCATTTTTAGAAAGGTAACAGCGTTTTGGTGGGAAGATCTTCCGCGAAAAAAATGAAAAGGCAAAAGACATAGAGCAACGTTCCTGGCGTTCTCTGCGTAAGTGCCTGGTGATCACAGCTGCCACATCAGATGATGAAGGCTAACGTTCCAGCTTCAATGTCAGATGATCGCAGCTGCAACAGCCGACGTTGGGGGTCAACCCTCCAGCTGCAATGTCTGATGATTGCAATTGCACCACAGATGTTGTTGACCAGCGCTTATCACAATGCATCGAAACCGTCATTTATTCATGATCTCGCTCCCCTGGGGTGACAGCTGTGAGCCTAGAGGCTCTTCGAACAGACGGTTGGAAACAAACTTACGTTCGTCCGCCGCTCGGATGTCTTTAGCGTCACTTGGAGACCCTTAGTGCATTGAACTATTTGAACCTTGTAGACGACGGTACCGGGCAGGGAGGGATAGTTTTGATAGATAAGAACTTGTTTTTGTTAACAGTACTCTAAATTTGGTACAGGCTAAGATGAAAAAAAATATAGAATGGGTGTAATGCTTCATAATTGTTTTTATTAACAAAAAGGTTATTCATCGGTAAATTGTAAATATAAAATTGAACAATTAATTACTTGTTGCAAAAGTTTTGAGATATTGGTTATTTGAAATCAAAAGTGATTCCCGCATCCTAGATATTGAAAGAAAAATCCCTTCTGTTCGTTTGTTATAATTCTAATTTAAATTGACCTTCCAAATAGGTCCTTTACGTTGTCAAGCCTTACGTCTCAATGTTTTTACTGATTATTGTTTGAATATCTCCACAATATCAATTGAAAACTGCAACACAACGAAAGAAACCTGGACCATTTTATTATCAGGATGTTCCCGCTGTTAGACTTATTCTGAACAGGGACTGAATTTCTTTATGAGAACAATCAATATTCTTTCGATGGAGGACATTACTGTTCTTCACCTAATATTATATTAAACGGTTTTATTGGAAAGCTTGAACTCTCTTGGTAGACCTCGAAGCATTTAGATGAGCGGTGTAGTTGGATAAATGATTCCTGGATTATTAAGTGCAAGTACACGCCTAAATATGGGCCTTCCAAATCGAAACAAACATGAACGAAGCAAGCTGGGACTTATTTGAATTATATATATAGAATTGGAACCACATTCCAAAAATAAACTGTTTTATTAATATTACCTATATTTGTCCTAGATAATTACGGTGCTAATTGTATCCTATCAATTGTATTCAACGATGTTTGTTGAGTTTGGACCTCATGTGAACTGATGCAAGTAATAGCAAAATTCCTCACCAAACCAATTGTCATCACGCTGGTAAATATATCACATTATTTACTTCTTGTTCTTACGAACTTGATCACACAAGTTTCCTGATCACGGTTATTGAACACTTAATCACACTTGAGTAGGCATTGTTGATCGTTAGACCTTCGACTATGGAACAATCGTGGTATTGACTCGGGTAACTGGAGATGGTTTTCATGGATGCGGGTCACAGCGTGGCTGTCACCCGCGGAGATGCATTTTTCTTAGTCTCCTGTTCGAGAAAGTCATATTGTTCCTCGATTGCATTTTTGATTGAGAATTGAAAAAAATACATAACATAACTCCAAAGGCATTGCATTCGTCTATTCTATTCAGTTCAATGAGTGCATGTAATAAAGAAATTGCGTCTTTCAAATATTTTTCTCCCCAAAAACTTAAATAAACTCCTCGTATCAAGTTGCAGCCATCACTGGCCTAATTGATGTACTGATCTAATAGGCGGCTACATTTTTATTCAAAGAAATACCCACACGTTATTTTCGGTGCAAACTTTTACGTCATCGCAACGTTTTCCCTCAATGACTATATTTTGCTGACAGACGAGCAAACTGAGTTCGAAACATTTAAAGTTATCACAGCCTTGTTTTACACAACTCTATAATCAGGGCATCTGATTATGAAGCTTCATTGGTGCATACTAATTAGCATAGTTTGAGAACTTCGGCATAAAATGTTCCTCTACCTCGCAATATGCCGAATAAGCAGCACTCCTGAGACACCATACGCTGTTGGCAGGTTCTGCTCTTACAATATTATAGACAGAAGTTAAGCTCCCAGAGAATGGTAGACAGGGCAAGTTAGTTGTGGAGGAGCAGCTATTCGCTGTTAGGAAGGGACTCATTTTTTCCTTATTATGGACCGAAGGTAAACTTTACGAGTATGACAAAAGGGATAGGATAATATGTGCAATATGTTGGCAGGCTCAGTTCTTCATTGTTAGGTACTGAAGCTACTCTTCCAGAGTGTTAATGACAGAAAGGGCAGCTTCTTCAAGCACTGTAATAAGGCATTTTGTGTCCAGCATAAACGAACGAATAGACTTGGACCGATTCAAAGAAATAATAAATGAAACATTTTGAGAAGAAGTAATATTAGGTCTCAGAATAGCAAACGCTGCATCTAATGATCATTGCTCAAAGAAACAAAAAGCAACAATCAAGTACCTAAGAGATGCGTGCCAGTTTTCTATGTACATAATAACTAATAAAACAATTATATTATGACAAAATAACTATAACATAGATTCAAAAATTTGGACTGACAGCTTACTATCTTGATTTATATGCTGCGAATTGGTACTCTTCAATCATAATCCTGTGACTGATTATAGTTTTTCAACCGTCACCTTTTAGAGTAGCTGTGACGCAAACAGCGTCCAATAACCACTAGAACTGTTCGGCCGGGCAACATCCTATCACACTTAACCACTTAATTTTACGTCAGCTAAAGCGGTGTTTCTTCAGATGTTTACAAGTGGTTACAAGTGTAGGAAGACAACAATAGACTTATTGGGCCAAACTAGGTTGCCTTTTGATAGCAGGAGGGTTAGTTCTTGAGAAGAACGTTTGAGAGGCCTATTGCCCCAACCTAGGGGGTTGCCTTTTGATCGCAAGATGATAAGTTCTGACGTAGAACGTCTTGGAGAGCTTTGTGTGACATTTCTGTTTTTTTCAATAACAACAGGAAAGGAAATAGCTTAGCTATCTATCGGAGATTTATGTATAACTTTTCGAGCTGCGACCTAAACGTTTCGATTGTATTACTGTTTACATCCTCCGCTGGAAGTTTGTTCCATTCTTTGACAACTCTATGCGTGAAGAAATTACGCGTGATGTCGAGTGAGAACTGTTTCTCATCGATTTTGTATCCATTTTTCCTAGTCACTCCGTTTGCATCTAGAGTGAAAAGACTCGCTCGTTCGAGATTTTCCTTACTCTTCATATTCTTCCACACATATACCATGTCGCCTCTGACTCGACGTTTCTCTATCGAACAAAAATTGAGTTCACGAAGCCTGTCTTCGTTCGATTTATTCCGCAGCGAGGGGATGAGTTTGGTAGCTCTACATTGAACCTCATCAAGTTTAATAACGTTTTTTCCAGGGAATGGATACCAGAATTGAACGGCATACTCGAGATGCGGTCTAACAAATGCATTAAATAACTTGAGCATACTGAGTTAGTTTTTGTACGAGATAGTGCGGATATCATACCTAACATTGTGTAGCCTTTCTTGGCAGCATCATTACATTGCTTGCTGCTTTTTAAGTCGTTCATAATGATGACACCTAAATCTCTCTCTTCGGTGACGGGAATGAGTTTCTTTCCAGACACTGAATATTCGTGTTTGCGGTTAGGAGAAACTATGTGCATGACTTTGCAATTGTCTACAATAAATTTCATTTGCCACTCATCTGACCAATCAACAATTTTCTTCAAGTCTAGTTGGATCTGCTGACACTCTAGTTCAGTTTGCACTTATCCTCCGATTTTAGTATCGTCTGCAAACTTGCTAATGTTTGAGAGTACGTTGCTATCGAGATCGCTAAAGAATATTATAAAGAGAACTGGCCTTAACACGGATCCTCGAAGCACGCCGCTCGCAACATTACCCCAGAAGGAGGAAGCTCCGTTAAGTACAACTCGCTGCCGTTTGTCCGTGAGCCATCATTTTATTCAGTTGTTAAGCTCGCCTGGAATACCGATGCTGTGCAATTGACTATTTAGGCGCTTGTGGGGAACTTTATCTAAGGCCTTATGAAAGTCACGATTTCAATTATTCATCGGAAAAAGAGTAGCAGATTCGTAAGACATGAACGATTGTGTCTAAACCCCCAATCAATTTGTTTGATTCTAAAAATTATGTTATGTTATCCGTTACCACACTTTCCATCAACTTGACAATGACTGAGGTGAGACTAATTGGACGGTAGTAGCCAGGATAATTTTTGTCCCTTTTTTTTTAATTGGGGTAACATTGTCCTCATTCCATTTAGAGAGACAGGTGCCATTTGTGAGATATTGGGTGAAAATGTTTGATAAATGTTCGACGATTTCGTTTCTAGTCTTTTTTAGAATTCTGGTAAATATTTGATCTGGACCTGGATTTTTGGTGACTTACAATTTATCTATATATTTAATAACTATGACAGGTGAAAAGTTCCCTGTGGTGAGAGCTTCGATTCGTTTTGCCGCTATGATATCCTCAGAATTAGGAATATCCTGATTCTCCAATGTGAATACAGAGCAAAAGTATTCATCAAGTAGAACACTCATTGTGGTGTCTTCCGTTTCTAGCTCACCAATATCGTTCTCGAGAGGACCTACAGTATAACATATTTTTTTTTGCTCGAAACATAACAAAGAATTGGTTTCGGATTAGTTATGACATTGACAGTAATTTCATTATCATAATCTTTCTTCTTACGTTGCAGGACCCTCTTTAGATCTTGTCTGCTATTTTGTTATCATTTTTTGCTAGGTTGTCATGTGAATGTCTCTGCTTTATCGAATGCGTTGCTTTCTTTCGTGAATGAAGGCGCTGCAATTCTCTTTTCCAGTACTTGGGCTGATAGACTAATGTGTGCGATGCGGAAATAGTCAAGCGATTGATTGACATCTTGCCCGAGGGTAATATATGCTGACACCATTGACTCTGTTAAGCCATCAAAATTAGCTAATCTGAAGTTAGGGTCTTATACGCAGTTTGTTAATGTTTCCAACTCGAGCTCTATGAAAAAACGGATACAGTTGTGGTCACTAGTTCCGAGTATTTCGCCTACTCCGACGTTCGTGACATGAGAGTCGCTTGCACTATATAAGAGATCAATAATGTTGCTCCCTCTGGTATGTTTCTTCACCATTTGGGTCATTAACTCATCGTCTGCAAAATCAATCAGACGTTGGCCCGTGGCAGTGCATCCGTCTGATTCCCAATCAATGTCGGGGATATCAAAGTCGCCAAGCACAATACTTCGTTGTGTTGTGACAACATCGACGAGTGTGTTGTGAATATCGATATCATCTACAACATTACTTTTAGGGGGACGATAGACGAGAGTGATTTGACGTTTTATGTGTTTACCGACTACTTGGATTGTTACTATGTCGAGCCTGTTGTTTGGAATGGTGACTCCTAATATTTCCAAAGTGTTTTTCACGAGAAACAACACTCCTCCGCCCTCTCGGCCTGTCTATCTTTGCGAAATAGTTAGTAACCGGGAAGAGTAAATTCGCCGAAATAATGCCTGGTGCTCAATTTCATCCACGATTCTGTGATTGCTATTATGTCGATACTTTTATTCAATGCAAAGATACCTAATTCTTCGATTTCGTCTCTGAGACTTCTAGCATTCACGTAGTAATATTTGCGAGTACCGTTATTCCCATTGACTTGAATTGCTTGACTTATTTTGCTTCTACTCTGAGGTCTTGTGTCGGAGCCAAGACTTTCGTTTTCGTTTACACGGGTTGTACTAGTAAAGCTGCGACTACTGCCTGTATTGGTGTTTTGATGGGCACTTGTATTTGTTGTGTATCTCGTGTTGAAACGGGCAGAGGTCGCTGTGTCGTTTTATCGGGCACGGCTGGCTGTTGGCTGCTTCTAAGAGGGCAATTTAACTGTTTTCTTAATTTGACATTTGTCGATGACAGCCGTGTACGGACTTCCCACTTCCATTCATCCCTCTCGGGCGTAGAGAAGGGTGTTTGCAAGTGTGTTTACAAGTGTAGGAAGACAACAACACGCCTATTTGCTCAAACTAGGTTGCATTTTTGAAGTAGAACGTCCAAGAGAGCTTCGTGTGCAATTTCTGTTTCAAAGACATCAAGCAGGGGAACGGTTCTGCTTTTTTTCCGGCGATTTATGTAGAACATATCGAGCTGTTACTTAAACGTTTCAATTGCATTGCTGTTTACCACCTCCGTTGGAAGTTTGTTCCATTCTTCGACAACTCTATACTTGAAAAAAAATAATCGTGATGTCGAGGGAAAAACGTTTCTCAACGATTTCGATCCCATTGTTCCTAGTCACTTCATTCGTATCTAGAGTGAAAAGGTTCGTTCGGTTGACGTGTTCCTTACTCTCATAATCTTCCACACTTCGATCATAACACCTCTGACACGACGTTTCTCAAGCGAATAAAGATAGAGTTCACGTAGTCTGCATTTGTACGACTTATTCCGCAGCGAAGGGATGAGTTTGGTGGCTCTACGTTGAACCTTTTCTAATTTAATAACGTCCTTTCTATGATATGGAGACCAGGATTGAACGGAATACTCGAGATACGGTCTAACAAATGCATTGTATAACATGATCATACTGTGTGGATTTTTCTACGAGATAGTGCGGGTTATCATACTTAGCATTTTGTTGCCTTTCTTGGCGGCATCTTTGCATTGCTTGCTCCTTTCGAAGTCGGTACTAATGATGACACCAAAATCTGTCTCATCAGTGACAAGAATGAGTTTCTTTTTGAACATTGAATATTCGTGCGGGATCTGAAGTTATGATTAAGCATTCTGTATGATTGAGAACATTAAATATAACTGAAACTCCGTCATGGCCCTTATGAACTCTAATACAAAAAATTGCCTACCGTTTCATTCTCAGCTTTGGTCTTCAACGACTGACCTGATATCACTCCTATACGAAGAGATTTTGGATAGGTTTAGAGTTCGGACGTCTCTATGCTGAATTTTGCGCTGTCGCTCTCACATTTGCTTAGAATTACAGCTGGAAATGGCGTAGTTGTGTATATGATATTTTTTGCGCACTGGACATGAAGACAGATGAACAGATTCAAGTGTTTTTTCTTATTAGTATTCTTTCACGAATTATGGCAGCTTTTGATAACCCTGCGAGTTACAGTGCTGCATCATACATAAGGCTGAACCTGTCATAGTGCGGCGCCAGGCATAGTGCAGCACCTGGCATAGTACTGCAGCAGGCTTAGTGCTGAACCTGCCATAGTGCTGCACCATACATAGTGCTGCACCAGGAATAATGCTGGGCCAGGCATAGAGCTGCACCTGGCATAGTGCTGCACCATGCATAGTGCTTCACCAGGCCTAGTGCTGCACCTGGTTTCGGGCTGCACCAAATATAGTGCTGCACCAGGTATAGAGCTACACCGGCATAGTGCTGAGCCAGCCATGGTGCTTCACCAGGTATAGTACTGTAACAGATATAGTGCTGAACCAGGCACATTGCTGCACCAGGCATAATGCTGCACAGGGCACAAGGCCGACGGAGCTGGATTCCGTCGTTGCCTCACCCCCTCCCTGTCTCCTATCAGCTTGTCAGCCGCTCGTACAGAGGGCCTCTGTCACGAGCCGGTCTTCGCCTGCCCGATGCCGCAAGCTTGGTCATTCTTTGCGGCAGAAAAGACCCCGAGTGATTGACGGGTACGACTATTGAGATGCTCCATTTGATGAGAGAGGAATATTTATAAAATACCACGACCGTTAGGATACCACCACTGATGTCTGGCTAAACCCGATGGGAGGCCACGACTAATGTCAGAAAACGTCAGATGGGAGGCCACGATTAATGTCAGACAACTTCAGATGGTAGACCACGATTAATGTCAGACAACTTCAGATGGTAGACCACGATTAATGTCAGACAACTTCAGATGGTAGACCACGACTAATGTCAGACAGCGTCAGATGGGAGGCCGCGACAGATTAACTCGGAGATAATGACAGATCGGAGACCACATCTGAAGGGAAACAACGACAGACGGAGACCACATCTGTAGAGAAACTAAGACAGATAGGAGACCACATCTGAAGAGAAACATCGACATATCGGAGACCACATCTGAAAGGAAACAAAGACAGATCGGAGACCTCATCTGAAGGGAAACAACGACATATCGGAGACCACATCTGAAGGGAAACAATGACTGATCGGAGACCACATCTGAAGGGAAATACAAACAGATCGGAGACCACATCCAAAAGGAAACAACGATAGATTTTCCCGGATACTCCGACAAACTGGAGACCCTGACTGACGGGAGATCCCGACAGATTCTCCGGAAGACTACTAATGAGGGAGACCACGGTTGATGAGTAACTAGGACTCTGGTATTTTTCATCATACAAATTAGCAGAATTTTAAACATACCACCCCAACATGAGTGAAATAGCGACGGAGTTTCCCGTCAATAATATTTCAAAGATGGACAATCAAGCCACTGAAAATTAACCACGAAAATGCCACAAGTTAACCTCTATAAAAGACGCATATTTTTGTGGCCTGTTGAGTGTCTACAAAAACCTTATTCTTTACACGAAGAGATATATTAGGTGTAGCGCCAAATAAGTCAGATGATATTTATCTTGTCAGCGCCCCTCTGACGTATTGATGTGATTTTTGACTCTTGCTCTTGCTCTGACACTCACAATGAGGATTCGAGGCTGTTCTGTCAGTCCTCACCTGACACTCATAATGAGAATGCGACAAAGCATCAAACAAATTGGACATGGCCAATTACTGGCCAGTCGTGATTTATGACATGAATAAAAGTAAAATATCGATGACATCCGTCAAGGGGCTATGTTTGTGTAATGTTTATTAACTATGATTATATATCTGTATTCGGTGTTAATTTAAACTCATCGATTATTAATTCAATTATAACATTCACTATCTGTCGGCGTTAGTCGATCAATCTAAGTTAATATTTTGTTTCTATTCTAAAATAGGGTAAATCATTCTAAATCGCATACACGCGCGGCTATCTTCCTAGCTTCCACATGATAGGATTGTAATATGAGCAATCTTTAGTATAATTAGACTCAGATCATTTGACAATTTTCATAATGATTTATGATTTTTGGAATCTCGTTCTTTTCCAGTTTCTCCCCCACGAGAAAGGATGCAGTTGGGAGGACGACGACATCCGCTTTCGAGAGGGGCTACGAAGTCCCACCAAGGGAATCAATTCTTGTCTGTAACAATCACAGACGACTGCAGAAATTCACTTCAGGTTCAATCAATGATTATAGATATATTCTTAGAGGCTAGCCGAGCTGTTTTATATATTCATGTCATAAGTGGACACATCCAATGCTAACAATACACTTAACGAAAGCTGTTGGCCAAGCCTCAGGGAATATATTACTGAGCGGCAACGCAAGATGTGAAGCCACTTTCACCCCCAGTCTACGATAAACGACGCTCTCTTTTGATAATGAGAGACAAGGGATGGATTCCCCGCCCCAACCCACTTGGGAGCAAGCAGTCTGATTCTTAAACTGACGATCAAAATTTTTGCAGATTCTGAATGTACAGTGTTATCTACAATAAATTGACCTACCTCAACTAGCTCGAATAAAGTCACGATTTCAACTTCATTCGCTGTAATTCATTTTCGAAAGGCGTTTTCTCTGACTTACGCTATGCATGATAAGTAAAACACATACCAAAATGTAGAAATAAATTAGCAGAGGAAACAGCAAGACATCCAGTTTATTCACCTTGAATAATATTCAACGAAATTTCCATCTCTGCGCTAAACGCGAATAGAGGCGTCAATAATAACACTAGGGTACGTTTCATCGCATTTCATCCATGTGAATTCAAACTGCCTCGTTAAACTCAGATTGTTTTGTTCAAGTTGAAATGAAATGAGGTTCGCTTCTAAAAAGAGCTTTCTCTGAGGGTTGCATTGTATCGAGTCATCAAAAAAATAAGTACGTCTCCTATGAAGTAGCAACTTCAGATGCTCAAGCAGACAGATTTTGTGCATGTATGTACTGTATGTGTGTATGTACAGACGAACACAGGTGTATGTTTACCTGCAAGTAAGTACACCTAGCCTTGTTGGATTAATATATTTCGCAATGTTTTCTTCGATTCTGAAGTAGCTTCGTCTTTGCTTCCCAATATGACAAGTGATGCAAGCTTCAGAAAATAATATTGTTGTTGTCTGTTTCAACTTGGAAAGCGATACAAGTTTCTGAAAAATACCGTTATTTACTGTTTCAACTGTAAAACCGTTAAGAAGCTACGATTGTTACCTTGAAAATTACCGAATCACAATCAACTTGATAATGATTCAAGGAACGAACAATTCCTGTTACAAACTCTGAGGCGGTCATTACAATGCTTTTATAGTGAAGGTCTATTTTTCGAGCGATTATAATGCACGTCTATTTTTCGAGCCATTATAATGCAAGTTGCTGTTCTAGTAAGGCACGAACAGGCTAATTAGCCCTGCTAACAAAGGTGACTGAGCGGACCGTGGAATCGATGAGGCGTAAGCTAGTGATCTTTGTACCGACTGATAAGTGCGTTCAGGCTTGCTATCACATGTGAGCGTACACTTTTTTGTAACGGGTATTTAGAAAGTGTTGGTGTGAAGAAGACGCTTTATCAGTTAGGTCGATGAGGCGCTAGTCATCGGAGTTCAAATAAGGAGAACTAGTTTAATCAACACAAATTGATTTAATTCGCAATGAATATCAATCGTTTGGACCTGCCAATGTTGCAAACAATGATATTATATTTTTAAGTGCTAACTGCAATGACAGTTGTTTGATAATAACACTAACATACTGTTTACAGCGCAATATAAACCTTTACTTCCCTCTTTTGTTAGACGGGCGGTTGCTGTTCATGCGTGGTGATGTAAGGAGAGGTGACCTGAGTTTTTGAGAAGCATGTGAATGTTGATGGTGCCAGGGAGACTGACATTGTTGCTGTATCAGCCTCCCTGACATTGCGAACATTGCCAGGAAGAGATGTAGAAGTCGGTAAAAGAATCAGGATGAATCCGTGGTTTGGACAACTTTGCAACTGAGGTATTAACTAGGGAAGGAGTAATGGTAGTCGAATGGTTGGTGAGGCAACTTAATTTGCGTTTTCGTTGGACCGTTTGAGTGTAGCAGTGCTCTTCTATTGTTATGGTGTATCAGGTCAAACGGGATATAAACAAATGCAGCAACCCAAGAGGTATTAGTTTCTTGAATGGGGTTGGGGAAGACTTACTGTAGAATGTCAATCAACACTGTTCGAGACAGCACGGATGTGCAATGGGCGACCAACAGTCTGACTTCAAGTGTGGCTGAGGATGTGCAGCTCAGATTGAGACACATCCGTAAGAAGTATCTTGCGACAAGAGAGGATGTGTTCTGAGCCAACATGGACCTGAAAAAAGGACTACGATACATTTGACAGGGAGGCGTTGTGAATGGTGTTGCGTTGGTATAGAGTTAGAGAAAATGTTTGGGAACGGTCTTGAGTTTTTACGTGGCAGCAGAGCATGTGTCAGAGTAGGGAGCGAGGTGAGTGCTAGGGTCCCAGTCAAAGTAGGACTAAGAATGGGTTGTCTTATGTTTTCCTGGCTTTGCAATGGCTACATTGATCTAAAGGTCAGAAAAGGGATCGTGAGTGTATTGGATCGAAGTTTCGATTTGTTTTATAGAATTGGCGGGGTTGGCATTTTCGCCCGTTGTTGTTGGCGGATGAAACGACCGTTTCAGCAGATTTGTCTTAGAAGCTGTGTGGCCTGGTGACAAATTTTGGTTGAGAGTGTGTGAGGAGGAGGCTGCGAGTTGAGGGGGTAAGGTAAGGCGATGAGACGTCCGAGAAATGACCGTGCGAGCGGAATCTGTGCACACCTAAATGGGAGTTAATGGGGAGAGTTCAGTAATTCAAATAAACGGAAATCTACAGTGAAGGAAGGCTGCAAAGCCTTGTGTGCACTGCAATGTGCATTCCAACACAAAAACCCTCTCTGGGATATGAGAGCCCAGCGAGATTTGAAGAGGTTGTAGATTCCCAACGGTGCTCTATTGGGGCTGATACGTGTTGGAATATAGCCGGGGAGATACGAATGATAAATGTCTCTGAAATTAAAAGTTTCAGAAGGACGTCCGGATGGGCAGCGAGAAGAAGGAGCAATAACGCCGTTATTCGAATTGAAACGGGGATGGTGAGGAAGGCGCATTTCAGTTTAAGGCCGTAACATAATGAACAATCATACAATTTATTACTTTTGGTGCCGTATTGAGGGCCGTAACATAATAAACTATCATACAGTTTGTTACCTTTGGTACCGTGTTTAGGACCGTAACATAGTAAACTATCATACAGTTTATTACCTTTGCTGGCGTGTTTAGGGCCATAACATAATAAACTATCATACAATTTATTACCTTTTGGGCCGTGTTTTGGGCCGTAACATAATAAACTATCATACAGTTTATTACCTTTGGTGCCGTTTTTAGGGCCGTAACATAATAACTATCATACAGTTTATTACCTTTGGTGCCGTGTTGAGGGCCGTAACAAAATAAACTATCACACAGTTTTTTACCTTTGGTGATGTTACACAGTGCAATAGCCTACAATAGATTTCTGTTAAGTGCCGATACATAATATAGTACTATACGATAAATTACTCACAAGTGCCGGCACATGTTAAGTTCTGAATGCATTGCAAAACAGATGGAAAATCATTTCATTGTAGAACAATTCAAAGATCCAATCATCACTAATTAAAAACAGCTCATCAGAACTCACCTGTCACTATACTGTACATGTAGTTGTTTTCAACGAGCCGCGGTTTTGTTATGAGAGGTGTGTTCATAGGGCGGCTTGTTGGTTACGAGTATGTGTGCTCAAAACGGGGCGTGTTTGTTCTGAATAGGCATTTCATTTACAAAATCTCAATTAGTTGTGAGTTTAAAATTCTGTGAGAATGATCAGATAAAATTATTCACATGAAAATCTGAATAAAATTCTCATATAAATGGGGTTCTGGCAGCCTCTTCAATGTCTGAAACAAACCCTTATCTCGCACCTTGTCTCGCCCTCACTTCACCCTCATCTCCCAATGCATCTCGCCATGCCTCTCGTAATTTTGCTCTCTGAGCTTCTCATCATTTCGCCACTCATCCTCATCTCACTCTTGCTCCTCATCAACTCTCTCCACCCCCCTCTCTTACCCCTCACCTTGCCCCTCATCTGGTCCCTCGACTCACTCTTCACCTCGTCCCTCAGCACGTCTCTGTTCTCGTCCCTCATCTCGACCCGCACTTTGCTATTCACCGCTTTCTTCTCATGCACCTCATCTCGACTCTTTTCTCGGTTGATATCTGGTCCTTCTCTTGCCCCGTACGTCGTCCCTCATCTCTCTCATCCCGCCCTCCATCTCCATTTCATCCCTCGTTTCGCCGATATTTCACCCCATATCTTGCCCCTCAAAACACCTATTATCCCACTTTTCTCATCACTTCCCAAATCCCGCTCCCCAACATCTCTTCCATCTTGCTCCTCCGTCGACCCTATCTTACCCCATATTTCCTCTCATCTTTCCCATTCCCCACTCCTGATCTCTCCTCCCTCATCTCCCTCTTCATCTCCTCCACATTTTCTCTCTCTTCTTGCCCTCAAGTTTCTCCCCACTTCCCTTCCCCTCATTTTACTCATCGTGAAGCCTCTCCTTTTGCCCCTTATTTTTTCCCTTTTCTCGATCCTAATCCTTACCTCCCATTTCATCAAACCTCTTATATTCTCCCTCTTCTCGACCCTCAATTACCTCATCATCTCGACCTTCATCTTGCCTCTCATTTCTACTCTCATATCGCTCATCATTGCGCTCATCATCTTGTTCCTTATATACTCAATCATCTCGTTCCTCAACTCACCCCTCATCTGGTCCGGTATCATCTCCTTCATCTCCTATCTCATATCACCTTCATATCCTTCTTATCTCCTCCTTCATTTTACCATTCCTTTTTTCATCACACCTCTCATCTTGCCCATCATCTCGCCCCTCTTTTTGCGATTCATCATTTATATTGTTTCGCCCTTTATCTCGCTCCACAACTCACCCCTCATTTTGCCCATATTTCATCTCGCATCTCGCCCATCATCTCACCCCTCTTTTTAGCCGGTTACCTCCCGCTAATCTTGCTCCTCGTCGTCTTTCAACTTAAAGGCGCACGAGCTGAGGTCAAACTTTGCTCGGAACTGCGATCGTTGTGCATTTCAATCCGGTGAAAAAACTCGGGCGGAGAAGCCGGCTCTGCCAAGAATAATGTGATGCTTCAAGGGAGAAAACAAGACCAGGAAATCAACGTTGCACACAATGAATCCTTCCATCATAGCTTCAATACGGGAATAGTGTGGGAAATAAAAAATCATGTCAGCAAGGTAACATGCTGAAATTGCAAACTGCTTATTGAGTAAAGCAGATTTTTTCCCTACCTGCCGCTTTGTTGCTTTACCAATTAAACGTTGTTGACGAGGTGATAGCCTGCAAATACCAGCGTACAAGAGCTTTTGCCAAACATCGCATGAGGTGATTCTTCGCTGTGGAGGATGGTAAGGAGATATGACATCCAGGTGAAATTTCATATTTCATGCCTTGTCCTTGCTGCTCTCCGCAAAGGGTGCTTAATATTGGTATGAATTAGGATTCGGGAAAGGTGGTCGAAAAACATGTAAAATAGCTGGTGTAGCTGTGCAGGTGGTGGTATGGTTTTGGAAGCCAGTTCTCATTAACCAGCTGCAAAGAGCTGTTCGTTCGAGACTTTATTCTGCACCCTGGCTCAATAATATGGTATTGTGAACGCTGCACGAGCAGATATGTGATAATTGTTTTGATGGAAAGATTTAAATGCAATGTACTTTTCCCACGAAAAAAGGTCGAGCCGTTGTGTACTTCTGTCAATATTGGAAACTACACATTCGTTTGAAGCCCATTTTGGAATGCAATCACAAGGAATCCTGGAGACACCGTGAAATAAACAAGTGAGTATTTGCATTGGCGGGTGATATTGACTGATTGATGGATGACATTGACTGACAGGCAATGCATTGCAGTGCCCTTCCAGCCAGTTTGAACATATACTGAGTTTTTTAATCCGTGCCGAAGTATCTTGATCGCGGGGATTGAAAGTGATGAACAAGAAACTTTCACGGGTAACTCACCGCAACGTAACAAACGCAGCAAGCTGAGGTAAGTAATACTCAGTCATCCATTTAGTTGAAACAATGAGAAAATTAAAAAAAAAATTATAGTACGTGAATTGGTGCAGCATCAAAGCATGTACACTAAGTTTACGATATGAATGTTTGTAGTAATCCTTCACGACTGCCTTCACTCCAACAGGTGTGACCGACTGTGTCATAGCAACAGTTGTAACCGATTGCTTTTCCTCCAACGGCTCTGATCAGCGGTCTTTACTCCAACTGCTGTTACCGATTGCCTCCACTCCAACAGCTGTGACCGAATGCCTATACTCCCCCGGCTGTTCAAGTGCCTTCACTCTAAAAGCTGTAACAGACTACCTTCACTGCAACAGCCGTGACCGATTGCCTTACCACCAACAGCTATGACCGGCTGCCTTTACTAAAAGAGCTTTAACCTACTCCCCTCATTTCAAAGTGGCTTAGTCTGCTCAGTAGGACTTATTGACGGTGTCCCTTAACGTGCACCGAAGGTTGGTTGAGGCTGGCCGATGGTTTGTTTGTGACTGACTGAAGGCAGGCCGACTAATAGCCGATGGTTGTCTGACGGTTGTCATTCGGTTATCTGATGGTCGTCCTAAGGTTGTTCGATGGCTGTCCAACAGTTGTATGACGTCTGTCCAACGATTGTCAGACGGTTAATCGACGCTGATCAAGGATTGTTCGACGGTTGACCAACAGTTAGCCGACGGATCCCAGCCTCTGATTCTTTGTTATGAAGGCGTAATGATTCCTACACGCATTTCAGCAGTACGGGAATTAAGCTGTTCAGTGCAGGATTATTGGCTCTAATTTACCTTGTAAAATAGACGCTCTTTGTCAGAGAGATTCCTCTCTTCAAATTTCCCTTTTTCCATGAAATGGATATTGCCCCTGCATTCTGATTTATGACTTGGTATCACCGGCATTGTTATAAGATTTTTATGAGGATGTGTCAGATACAGATACAAACTAAAGACAGAATCCTCCAGAAGAAGAGGCCGACGGCATGGAGCTCCTTCAACTCAAATCCTGTTCTCACACACAAACGAAAACGTAGTACTCAAGTGCTAAAGCCAGGAGTCCACAACACTCATCTGGCGTAATGAGTAAAGTCAGAGATTATTGTCAGCAGCAGGACCGGACAGCTTTCATTGGTTTTCTGAAGCTTAGTCATAGTTGAAAATCAATCATACTGCACTCACGCTTACCAAATACACGCTCATTCGCTATCGTCACACTGATGCCTCTCATCCGTCAAGCTAGCTTCACGTCATTCCTCTATCACTACACCCACTTCCCCCTGCTTTCATCGAACTCTCCATCAATCTCCCATCATCTATTTCATCTCGAAAACATTCAACCTTTTTATGTCTTCAGCTCGAGCCCCCAACGTCTCGACCAAGTATAGTAGAGTTGGAACATCAACCTCGTCAAACGAGACACTCGTTTCTTAAGGTCCAATGTCTCATTACATTCATTGGTGGATCCAACAGTTCACCTTTTTTCACTCTACATTTCACCTATGTTTCTACTATTCCGGTCTTCTCCTCACGAGAGCCCAAGTTATAAAACAGTGAAATTCATGCAGTAACTCTCCATTCCGGCGGAAAACGGATTCCATTCGCACCGTGGTTGTACGGACATGTCATCCATTTACATTTCCCCTCAATAACTCGTAGCTTCCTCCGCTCACACATTCCTCCTCCATCACTTCTCTGAATCTGCCACCAGTACCGTATCATTCGCAAGGAGCTCCGGCCACTTGTTCCTAGCAACTCCAATCCTAGATCCAATACACTAGCGTTCACCTCCCATATCGCAGGAATAGCGAAATAATTAAATAAACAATACACGAATGACGGCGTTCTCTTGAACTCCCCGATTTTCTAACTGCTCTTTTTTACAAGACTTGTTCTCGATGACGTGGTCCCTTCTAATTTATTTTTCATATTTATTATGCCGGCGGATGAAACTCTTTCGCCCATAAAAATTGTCTGGCGACTGTGCAATTGTCCGAATGGGTGACATGTTAAGGCTGTGCCTCCTGGCAGTGACCTACTGTATGTTGCCATATGAAGTTACGACTTGGTAACTTTTTGTCATGAAATGCTATGACTGGCAGTCTGTTTTATTTACCTTGTTCTTTTCTTAAAATAATATTCATAGCTAGATCATTCTTCCACATGCTGTTGAGACTTTGATTGGTGAAATTATGGATAACTCGTCTAAATAAAATAATGAATCACAATTTATTCAGTAGATTATCAGTACGGTAATTTCTAATATTTGGAAAAGCGGTCGTAGTATCGCTGAACCATATACTGGAATCGTTCAATGTTATTCACGTAGTAAGATAGGGGTATAATGTTCAACGTTTGTTTCACAAATGACGTTTAGTGTATAATAAGCAGCAAATTTCTCGTAAACGCTAGGCTGATATCATGTCATCTCTTATGTTTCCAACATTTAACAAATACAAAAACACAACACAACTTTCATCTCTTTGTGGGAAAGCAAAACAGTTTTTGCAGCATGGCCTTACACCAAGCTGATGCTGGACATATACATATATATATATATATATATATATTTATATGTATTAAAAAACATTGCAGACAGATGAAAGCTGTCCCTTGCTTATTTATCGCTGTATCAAAAAGAACGGAGGTGGTGATTGATTATAGATGGTACGCAAAAGATGCATCCTTCTCGCATAGAAAGCTCTACTTATACATCTGTATGAACCATCGCGACTACTCCACACAACCCCGTAACAAATACTACTTTCCCTCCCAGTTAAAAAATTATCACTGCAAACGCTATAAGATGGTAGGACATGCACCTAAGCTAATGATTTATCTTCCATTATGTAAGACTACCTATTGCAATCTATCTTTTTGCTGTTTGGTGAATAAACATGAACCGGCGATTTCCATCGCTGATTCCCCTCAATATATTTTTTTTCTTCGAAAAAACATATTTTTCCATTTTCCTTAACTTCCGTAGTGATATTACTTCGATTTTCATTTAATAAAACTTATCAATAACACTACTGTTGTAAGAAAATGCATGACTAGCAGACAGTGTTTTAAGAATTTTGTTCCCAGTAGGGCGGGTGAAGGTTTCAGTGCTACGATATGACAGCAATTCACTCACGATCAATGACCCTAAGGATGTCAGTCACGTTTTGACCGTGAGGGACGTTTGACTGACACCTTTGTGTGAATGTAACATTAGAAATAAACATATGAGTATGTCGAATTCTGATGATGAGGAACATACGCGAATTCGTTACTAGGCGGGCGAACTAGGGTTGAAGGAAAAATAAATATACATTTTCCGAACAATCTCACAAACATCTTGGGTTTTTAATGCATCACAACAATGGAAATTAACTCATAACTATAGTTTCGGTGGAACATGTAGAGTCGCTTATGAGTCATGGTGTTATATTGCATGCGAATATATTTCGTTCTTTTATGCCGCGGCCGAATCTGTGTCCTCATGACTTTTAATATCACACTTTATTTTATAGAGGGCTTTTTTTACCGGACCCGAAGCAACCTTGTTTTGGCATAACTTCTTTGTTCCTGATCATTTTCCCTTATAAAAATTAGCTGAGACAGTCATAATATTATCTGTACAGTTTGATGAAATCTCACTGTAACTTACTGGGCAATTTGGTCTTACTAGCGTTACGTAAGTGATATTATGTCCATATATCATAGTTTGTTATCTTTAAAACACCGAGCAACCCACATAAGTGACAAGCAGCTTCCCAGTCCTGTATCCGCATATTTTTTATCAGTAACACAAAAGTTTGAATAATAATTACCCTCTCTTCTGAAACGTGCGCGAGCTTTACTGAGTTTACTGCTGTGGTGGGGAAGTGACATGCCGTTAGCAGATAATTTGTTCAAATTCTGCTTACAGATCAAAACAATTTCAAACAAGTCATTCCGCAGAAACTAATGTTCTGCTCGTGAACTAAAATGCAAGTCATCTTCCGTTTATTTTTATGAATTGGAGAATTTATTTGAGAGATTCAAGGTAAATAATGGTCCATTTAAAGTTGATGATAGTGAAGTTTATGAGCCTCGTAGTTTATATACAAATTAATTATTACGTGTTGGTAGTAAATCATTTTCGAATTCACTAAAATGACTCGTAATTCACAGTGAATGTTTTAAACATTGTCTTTCATACAAAAATGAAGAAGATGACCAATCGCAGCATAACATGTGGCGTTTCAGAGAAGGAAGGAAGAAAGATGATATTGTGTGTCTCGGTACAACAGGTGTATCAGAAAAGGAAGGAAGAAAGATGATATTGTGTTTTGCGTAACATCTCAGCAGATGGAAAAATCTGAACGTAAACAAAACATAACGTAGTCAAATCGTAGCTGGTCGCTGAGAAGCTGAGAGCTGGATGCAAAGAGTTGTGACTGAGAGTTGTATACTGAGAGCTGTTGCGTCGAGAAGCTGAGAGCTGGATGCCAAGAGTTGTGACTGAGAGTTGTATACTGGGAGCTGTTGCGTCGAGAAGCTGAGAGCTGGATGCCAAGAGTTGTGACTGAGAGTTGTATACTGAGAGCTGTTGTGTCGAGAAGCTGAGAGTTGGATGCCAAGAGTTGTGACTGAGAGTTGTATACTGAGAGCTGTTGCGTCGAGAAGCTGAGAGCTGGATGCCAAGAGTTGTGACTGAGAGTTGTATACTGAGAGCTGTTGCGTCGAGAAGCTGAGAGCTGGATGCCAAGAGTTGTGACTGAGAGTTGTATACTGAGAGCTGTTGCGTCGAGAAGCTGAGAGCTGGATGCCAAGAGTTGTGACTGAGAGCTGTATACTGGGAGCTGTTGCGTCGAAAAGCTGAGAGCTGGATGCCAAGAGTTGTGACTGAGAGGTGTATACAGAGAGCTGTTGCGTCGAGAAGCTGAGAGCTGGATGCCAAGAGTTGGGACTGATAGGTGTACATATACAGAGAGCTGTTGTCACGCCGGTTTCCTCACTGAGCACCAGTTTAGAAACGACTGGGGCTACATCACAGGGTAGGTTAGGCATACCAACGTGTCCTCCATACTTCTATGTTTTACTGCTCGGTTATCTGCACTAATCGAACTTACTCCAAAATCCCAACATCAATTTTATACACCACATTCTTCATTACTACTCGTCGTACAACTCACAGTGGCAAAGAAACAACGTCAAACGAATATACGAATTACTTATATGGTTGGTGATGGATGAATTGATTTGATCAATAGAATATGTACTAAATTAAATGAGAGCTTTGCTTGCTTCAAATAAAACTTCAAATCATACTATTATTGATTGGCTACATGCGTTCATGTGATGTGATCGCCAATACTAAGGTGACAATGTGGAGGGAGCTATTATTTGTTGACACGCTGGACATGTAAGGAACATCACGAATAATGTCAATGCATGCTAATATCAGCAGTTTACATGAATGATTTTATGACAGGTTGTAATGACAGATTGAAAAATTGAATGCAAATCACAATAATATTCTTTAGAAAAGTAAGTTAAATAAAATAGATCCACTGACATTTACTGAATCTGACACTATTCTGTTCACTCTGATCACAACCCGCATCACTGGTCATTTGGCCAGTGGTACACCTCCGATTTTGGACTTGCCGTATAATAGTCGACATTTAACACAGGAAATTAACTGACAGGAGCATCACAAAAAACGTCTTCGCCAATAATTGTGATCGAGTACGCTGCAAACGCTAACATGGGGTGCATTGACATGCAGGCGGCATTGAGCTGCCCTCACGTCACTAACTTACTGATCGTATTAGCGCCCTCTGGCTTGCCACTCACCCTGTCGGACAATCAGCGAAATATGAAAATTTGAGTGTATGAAAGATGAACTCTATGAATAATGCGTGGCATTTAAGTAAAATATTTGTGGGCTACGAATATTGGCCCATAAACCATTACAACAAATGGCAAAAAAATCTAGTGATCGCCAACGGTTCCTATATCCCAAAGCAGATTTATGTCTTGTATGTTCAGTTTTATTTTGAAGGTCTACCACAAGTGATTTCCCAATGAGCAGAGGGATTTGACTGCCCTTCATTCATGAAGATTGAAAACACGTTTGTTCACTCTTTTATTCGTTCCGCGAATTTACAAATTGTTTGGAGACTCTATTTCGTGAGTCCTGGAACCCAGGCTAGAACTACTCAATCTACCTGTAGGAATGTCAGCGAGACGAAGGTACTTCCTTGCATATACAACTGAGTTTTAAATTCAGCCAGCAGGCCATGCAATGAACTGTACAATAAAATAACTCTCAGCTCTACTTAGTTAGCACGAGACGATAGTGGACGAGGACACTCAAATGTTCTCCTATTCCTCTACAGAAGAAAATAAAATACATTTTCCAATCAAATATTTTTCCTGATTTACGTGCAGGGAATTTTATTCAAAAAAATTCGTGCATACTTCTGTTGAATTCAGCTCACGTTGTTGTGGGATTTAATAATGTACGTGATCAAATATCTCCCGCGTGACGATCGGTGGAGTTTTTCATGCTTAAGACTTCAATTGGCATGAACAATGATGTCACAATATACCTGTATCGACCTGCAGATTAAAAAAACAATTAAATTTACATTAAATATTATGAAAACTATCGGCATAATACCTTGCTCGAGAGAACGCTACTGATACTTCATATCATAATAACTGATCACTCTATAAATAAATCTGCGGAAATTACATCGAATATTTAACTATCTTGGTCATGTGCATGTTTATTGGGTCTATTATCGCGATGGCCATTTTATACCAACAGGGGCAGTGTTTATAATGTATTGTTCGCAACATAAATATGCAGCTATAATTCAAAGTCGTCGGGATAATAGCGTCAGTGTATATTATCGGTTGATACTGTGATGTACTGTTGTTTTGTTTTATTTAATTTGT